>CALSCE010009506.1:16327136-16348008 GCA_943593645.1 Bovichtus variegatus | reverse complement strand
TTCAGTGGGAGC
Source organism: Bovichtus variegatus (assembly GCA_943593645.1). Classification (NCBI taxonomy): domain Eukaryota; kingdom Metazoa; phylum Chordata; class Actinopteri; order Perciformes; family Bovichtidae; genus Bovichtus; species Bovichtus variegatus. The sequence continues at coordinate 16,347,996 of CALSCE010009506.1, read as the reverse complement.
TCCAGCCACCAGGAGGAGAGAACATCCTCATTATTGCTTCTAATCTTGAATCAGTCACAGTTCATGAGTCCTTCCTGAAGGAGAGGGTGGAGTTTACAGATAAATCTCTGATCATTCGAGACGTGGAGAAGAGAGATGCAGGGTTGTACAGCTGCAGCGTTACAATCTTTCCTAGTGGCTCCTTAACAGGAACCACCAACCTCGTGGTTCAAGGTGAGTCTGCACACACACGTTCTGAACTCAGAAGCTCAACTCGCAGGTAACAGGTGGAATTACATGATGAATTTACTTGAGTACAGCTCTTAAAATAAACGCACGTAGTGTTATGGACACGTTTAACTTCATCTTGCAGTGGCTTGCTGGTAGTTCATATTTGCATAGTGAGTCAAGTTGTTAAATTACTTTGACCTTTTTCTGAAAATACAAACTATTTGACTGTAAACTAAAGTGCAAGTTCACGACGGTTTAGTTTTAAGGCTGGACAAAATCAGATGCTGCAAAATTGTTAAGACAACAGGCCCATATTATCATTATTTATTTTTTTAAAGTAGTGCTCAAGTCGCTCAAGTCTAAAAAGTGTGTGTTTATGTGTGTGACCTGTGAACAAGTGAACTTTAAGAAAAAAAAAAAATAAAAAAAATAAAAATAACTCAATTGGGTGGCATTTTGTCTAAAATAAGTTACAAATAATAATAATGATAATAATGATGATAATAATAATAATAATAATAAAAGCAGTCTCTTAGTCATCTTTGGTTTGAGTGTTGAATCATAAGAGTAAAACCAACATCATTTTTTTTTTATACATCTGTTTCCATCTTCCTTCCTGCCACCGTATCATCCCTGTTTCTTTTTACCTGAGAGGCAGCTGTTAGCTTAGCTTAGCATCAAGACTGAAAACAGCTAAAAACCAGCTCTGTCCACCTTTAAAGCTCAGCAACTAAACACACATTTAATTTTTTTTTTTATTTCAACAAGACCTGGTTAAAATGAAGCAAAAAAAAAAAAATGTATTTCGTAAAACTATTCCTTTAAAAAACACATCCCTGCAGAAAGATTCTCACATGGCTTGAAGTTGATCATCGTTGTGTTTCTTTTCGCAGAAGTGTTGCTGATATATCCAAAAATAATAACTGGTGGAGTATTCATGCTGATAGTAGGGACCATGCTGACCACAACTTGCTTCATCTCCAGAAAAAGGGAAAAAGGTGTGTGTGTGTGTGTGTTCAATGTAAGACAGTATACAATATGAGCTGTTGAAACCTAAACTCCCTCCATGACAACATGAGATATTACTAATATATCATTGAAATAAATGAAAAAACAAACATTTTTTAAATCTTTATCCTGTACAGCATCACTGCAGACTCTAGATTAAGCTCATTTGACTTTAAAGAGAGAAGCAGTCATTCATCAGCTTATTAAAGCACAAACGTCTTAATAATTTGGAAGAAAATTAACTATTCAGATAGTAAGTGCAAAAGAACTACTTTCTTTACTCAAGAGGGGAAACGTGAAAACCCAAAGTTCCTTTCGTTCCATCCCTAAATACCACGTACTTATATTTTAAGTTTTAAGAGTTTGTTTCAGTTCCTTGTCTGTCTATCTTTCATATCTTTCAGATACAGACGGCCCAGTGACTGAAAGCGTTGAGGTGAACTCAGCGCGTGCAGCTCATGTCACGTCTTTTACTTTTACAGCTGTTGTCCAGGAAGGAAACATTTAGCAAACTTATCACATCTGCCGTCAGTAAATGACCTGCTCCTCAGTATAAGTTCTGTGTCGTACTAGACGTTTCTTATTGTCAAATACTATCAAAAAGACAAACAAATTACCTTTTTTAGCAAACGCTACTGCTGTATTTATGATGTTCATGTATTCTTATTTGTTTTTGGACAACTTTGAAATCAATGTTGGTTTTGGTCTTTTTATGGGATTTGTTGACACGAAGAATGTGGAATATTTTCACCCTTATTCTTTAAAAATAATACCCAAAACGCGAGGCTTTGCTAGGCCATCACAAATCCATTGATGTAATAAACAATGGGTGAGAAATGTTCCAAAACATGCAAAAACATCCCAAAAAATACAAAGTTATGGTAAACAGTACGAGAAAAGAGAAGTAGTCATTTTAGTTTGTCTCAATCACAGGAAAGTCAGTGAGTCGCCACACACATTTCCTGTTTCTCGACCATCAAAAGAGAAGACGCACACATTGAAAACCACAAAATAAAAAAAAGGAAATTCAACCATTTCAATTTCTGTGAAAAAATGATTCAAGATGACATTTTTTGCCACTAAACTGCACATCACAATGTTTGGCGACTAAGATTTTACTAAGAAATATTTTTTAAATATTTTTTCTACATTTATTTGACACTTGTAGTTACTTTTTACACAAATAACATGAAAAATCTACTCAGTAGTACACAAAGTATCAAAAAGTCGCTCCAAATTGATCAATTACAATATTAAAAAAAAACTCTTATATGCATTTGTTAGTGATAAAAACAGAATATAATATTCTATAACCATACAACTCTTAAAAGAGCCATTCTGCATAACGAGTACTTTTACTTTTTATACTTTAAGCACATTTAGCTGATAATACATCTGTACTTTTACTTGTAATGGAGTATTTTTAGACTGTGGCATTTTACTTCAGTAAAAGAATCAGGGAAGTTTTTCCACCACTGGTTTTTTTGTGGATGTGAGATAATAACTTTTCAAGAACAAGTCACTTTGCAAAGACATGAAACCTGGATATAACGTTACCAAATAAATAAGGAATCAAATAATTCACCCAGACTGAAACAATACGGCAACACATAACTGCAGTAAAAGACCGAATTAAAAACAGCTGAAGAGAAGGATTGAAACAGAGCGGGCCTACCTGAGCTCCCCCGCAGGTCCTCAGTCGACCCTGTTTACGCCTCGTCCTGAGTGTGAGGGTCACTGGGTCACTGGGTCACTGGGTCATGGACAAACGCTACAGAAGTTACTAATAATCCACAGGCGCAGAAAAGGGCTGGAGACAGAGATTCCAGAGGTTGGGAAGCAAAGGCATGAAGCACAAAGCAACATGAACAGACAGGTGAATGAACAGCTGACGGGAGGTGTGAGGGCCTCTGGTGGACAGGTGGAGGACTGCAGGGGTGAGGAGCGAGGAGAGTGTGTACACGGGGCTGGAGACGGAGAGCGGCGCCGGACAAACAACACACGAGTCTGTGCTGTCAGAGCGACATCAGCTTTTTTTCTGTTCAACAATCTTCTCACAGGCTCATTTGTTATCGTCTATTTGCTGCGTTATTTCATTTATGTTCTGTTGAAATTCAGTGCTGAAGACATTTGATTCCACTTACCATCTGTGCTGTGAGGACACACGAGAACAAGATGTGTGCGTAACATAAGGGCCTAACTTACATTTATACAATTTGTCGTGCAGTTGCATCTGTTTTCTGTAGAAATGACGTGCTTACAGTGAGCGTAATGCTTTTTCAGGGAGTTACTGGAAGTCCTGTTGCTTGTTAAATACAGAAATACAGAAACAGCACAGTTCTGTAAACCGTCTCTACTTTGCTTTGAACCAGAACTTGTTATTGCTTAATAAAGTTCAACCTTTTCACAGACTTTACCAAATCAGAGTTTTCTCATTTCCTCTTATTTACTGAGGAGTTCTGTCATGACAGGAAAATGACGAGTAATAAAGAAAAACACCTTTTGAGGCCTTTTTCTTGCAGAACTGTTCGTCCTACTTTGACTTTTGATACTTTAAGTAGATTTTACTGATAATATTTCTCCATATTTACTTAAGTAGTTGTTGCATTGTTTTACTTAACTGGGAACTTTGGTATTTTTCAACCTGGACCATATTTTAGGGGTCTAATTGACTAATGGGAACAACATTTTTGCCACTGACAAACTCAGATTGTTATAAGTCTCTGACAACATTATTGAAAGGAAATAAAACACTTTTCTTTACCTTTCGCTCGTCTGTTTGATATTGTGTCCTATGACATTTGGAGAGAGGAGTGCTGATGTGTTGGGAGTGCAGGAAGTGTAGCGTAAGTGTTATTTAAAAAGATCTTAAAGACAACGTGGATGCAACGCAACATTTCTGAATGCAACTTCTCCTTGAGCGAGACTCTGCAAAAGGTGAAGAATCATTTCTGTGAAGACGCACAGCTTTGACACGACGCTCTCGCTAAACACTGGTCACCATTAGTCACTTAGACACCAAAACATGGGAAAATAGGGTTGAAAAATACGAAGTTTACCCTTTAGGTCACATACGAGTACCTCTTCCACCTCTGGCATTATAACTGTCTCCTCATCAGTAGATCACGAGAAGTAAAAAAAAAAACAAAAAGCAGCAAACCTTCCCGCTCAAAAAGCAAAGACAAACGTCACCGTGGGACTGTTTGAATATTTTTATTCCAAAAAGAAGTTTGTGTGTCTATAGGTTTGAACAACAGGGCGATCTCTCTGAAGACACCTCCCGTCCCCCACCCTTCACCCACATCCACGCCGTAGAACCTCTTGCTCTTTAATAGGAATAACAACAACAATTTCATCATAATATTCATCATCAGTTTTAATAATCCATTTAGCACTAGTATAGAAATATGAAAAAATACCAAAGAAAAGAACATAAAAGTAAAGAAAAGGTTTGTTTTGTGGAGTGGCTGTTCACACACCATCTGATTGGTTTTGTGACCCTCCCTTCAAACTAGCAGTTATTCATTCTAGCAATATTTCAGCTTCCTTCGTAGCCTCCTCGTGGTTTGAAGCCGCTGATAGCCACTTACTCATCGGCTCTGTGCTGCTGTCACGTGTCAAGTCTTGTGAATTCTTACACACAACAATCCAAGACACAGGAAGGAGACAAAACTGAAAACAACAAAAACAACCAGTGGGTTTACAACCTTTAGACAACAAGGGGATTGGAAATGAAGATGCTGTGAACGGGTGTGTCCGTCCGTCAGCGCGCGCGCGTGTGTGTGTGTGTGTGTACTGTGACTTCTTGTAGAAAGGGGTTGGCTCCTGTTGCCTGTTCAGCATTCTGAACACACAAAGGCAGAAGTAAACAGAGACGCATCAAATCCAGCTGACAGCAATCATTCAGGGAAACAGCGTAATGTGTGCAAACAATGTTATCATTCATTATCTGGGGCACAACGCTGTCGACAAATCTGTTTCACTGCAAAATGCATAATTTTATACAGCAATGCAACATTTGCCCAGACAACAATGCCAGTGTTTCTTTCCCTCAGGGGATTTGTAAAGGGCTGAAACTGGTGGGTTTGCATTTTACGTCGCACACTTTGTATTACTGCTGAATATGGATGGGTGGGAAGCCAGTGAGGGGGGGGGGGTCGCCTTCCTGCTGCTGGTTAGATCTCAAGCGGTAGCGTGTAGCTCCTCGGTTAAAGGTGAAGCAGCTGGTAACTTTCTGCGTATTGGAGGAGACTCACGAGGGTCAAGAGGGTCGCGGAGACTGTGGTGCAAATAGAGAGGCGGACATTCAAAAACAGGGGCAAACAAAACAGAAAAGGGTTAAAGAAATACGTTCAGGAGGCAGAAAACGCTGACTTTCGAGAATTGAGAATCAGCTGCTGAAAAAGCATTTACATTCATAAAATCTGCTGTCAGGAAATGAAACCATGAAAGACACGAACATTGAACATGATGGAAATCCGTTGCATTAACCCTCAAATCTTGGATTTCAGGACTTCCTCGAACACCCCAGAGAGACTTTTTTTAAGAACAATACACTAAGAATATCTAAAGGTGTGTATTAAACCGCCTCCTAGTTCAGTCAGTCGTCAATAACTCCACAGCGAGTATTTTGGGAGCTGATTAGATAACTGATTCAACAAACACCGACACTGCTGAGTCAATGAACTGCAGTGCAGAAAATGCTAATGCAGCGCTTGATAATGATGTCATATCAAAATAAATATCTAACCTATGGGATGATGGGCTATTGTGCTGAAAACCAGGACATTTGCTTCTGAAGGGAACATGGCTGCAGCACACGGGTACGTTTGATTCGTGTAATCTAAAGGAAAATCATGGCGCAGAAACCAATCACACCTCGTTCTTTTACTACGAACCTACAACTGACCCAAGTTATAATCCTCAACATTAAGGGAAGAAATAACTTCCATTTGGACGCGGTGGTCTCAGCGTTAGTTTTTTATAATAAAAAAAAGCAGACTTAAAGGATAAGGCTGCCAACGTTGTTGTTTTTTCTCTCTTCTCGTCCACAAAAGACTAAAAAGCACCAATGTGTTGGTCTGTCCCTCACTACCTTCAGACTTCTCTTCCCTTAAAAAACAGGCACAAATATATACTTTCTGAGCAAAGGTCACTCAAACCAGTGCAACAGTGTGACAAATGAATGTGTTTGTAATAGTTTATGGAAGTCTATAGCACAGAGTAAAAGCTACATGAGGCTTTGGCTACTTATTAGTCAGATCACTTTATCAATTCATTGGTGGTTTTGGGCCTTTTCCTTGGATTTAATGACAGTAAGAAAAATACAGAAAGAAACCAGCCTTATTCTTTAATGCTCCTTGTAGTTATACCACAATTACCTGCCGTGAAAGCAGAGGCTACATGGGAAATTGGAACTGCTGATATGCTTATAATCATCAGCAATAATCTAAAGTGCGCACAATTTGACGTTAAAGTCCTAAAATGTGCAAATCCACCAGGGTATTCCCGTGAAGCACTAATATACTGTAGTGTTTGAATTTAGAGTTTCACACAACAGCAGGGCTGCAACATTAGCAACATAATTAAAAGAGACCAGGTTCCTTTCCCAGCCGGAGAGAAAAACATGCATTTCTTCTAAATCTATTTATCAGCATGTTTCCCTGTGTTCAACCCCCTCCTGAATGAGTCCCCAGCCACCGAGGGGAGTAATTAGGCGATCAAAAGCTTGAGACAGTATTGACAAGGCTGTGTTGAGTCTATCACTCTGGCAGGAGTCTCCACGGTGGACGGCCAAGTCTGTCTGTTAAACAGTGAGAGGGGAAGAAGCTGCAGCTACAGCCTGCTGGCGCATTAACAAGCCCCTTAAAAGATGCCCAGAATTAACAGATCAGGACAGATCTAATAATGGAAGAAGTTCAGTTAAGGATTTCTCATTCAAATTCAGTGGTGTCCTTTTCACTCTGCCTCTTTTCTATCTCTCGTTCTCTTCCCCTCTATCTCGCCTCTCTGGCTGTGCCTCGGCCGGTCTCTCTATCTCCTCTACGCTGTGTGAACAGAGGTGAAAAAGGAGTAAAGGCTTGGCAAGTGTTACCCAGGATAACGAGGGACATTAATTTCACATTTCAAAGCCTCTTGCACTTCCTCCTCTTTTTGTGTCTGATTATCTAACATTTGTAGAAGGGCGCCGCTGCTGGGTACATGGTTCTCCTCACGTTGAGTAGTTACAGACGGACGCACGGGAAGCACACACTTTTACACACACGCACAGTGTAAAGAAAGGCCGACAGTTTCCTCTGCTACCGTTTGCATTTTGTTGTCTTGGACTTGTTTCATCCACCTTCCCCGATACCATCCGAAAAGCAGCTATGGGTGACAGGGAGGGACACAAAACTGTTGAACACAATAAGCCGCAGTCAAGTTTCTTAGTATGTTATAATCCACCATATGGTCACATGTAGTCTGTATTTAACTCTGTTATTCCCACTTAGAACAATGGTAACAAAACAAGAAAGACGACAAAAGAAAAAAAAAAAAAACAACAGGAAATAATTCTCTGGATGTCTTTTAGTTGCTGTTTTAAATCACATACGGATACAGTATGTCCTCCGACAAGGCGTCATTTTACTAGAGGGGTAGTTAGCTCCCATGGAAGTGTCTGCGGAAGAAAACCAAATCTAAAAGGTGAAGTGAGAGGGGGCGTAAGGGGAGAAAAAGGAGGCCAGTGGAAACCATCATCTGGTCATGTGCATTTCCGCTCAGATTTGTCCAAACTGAACTGTTATTCGGAGTTTATTACAGAAGCTGATTTGACCGTCACAGCTTGCCAGTTGTGTACCTGCAGGCCTCACCAGGGTCACAGTTTCCCCTCTTTGTTCTCCATTTAAAGGTCGTCTCATTCTCTATCGGCTGACCTCGCAGAGTTCAACTTTTTTTTTTTTTTTTTACCCCTTTTTGTTCTCCGATGAATTTCGTCCTGTGGAAACAAGCAGTGTTTCTGTCAGCAGCACAAATGTTCCTCCGTCACGTCACCCTGCAGCCCTCTCAGCCCGCCCTTTGCTTCCGGTCTCAGTCCTGGTGGTCGCCCAGTAGGTCTGTGGTGTTGCTGTTCTGTGGAGGTGGGATGGGTCGAGAGGTGTGAGGCGGGGGGCTGTGGTGTAGCCGCCTCGGGCTGGGCCCCCCTCCGCCCTCACTGTCTGTGTTGGATGAGGATGGGGGTGGGGGTGGGGGTAGCCTGGGCAGGGGTGCTGATGAAGGCGGTATTCTTGTTGTGGTTGATCCTATACTGGATCTCAGGCTCTGGATCCTCCTGCACTCCTGACAGATCCGCACATGGGTGCAGCTGCGGGCGGGCAGCATCACAGGGGTGGGGGCTGGTGGAGGAGGGGTGGTGTTGGCGCCCAGTGGATCATCTAGGATCCGCTGGGGACCAGGGCCCAGATCAGGTAGCCCCGGGCCTCCTGCTCCACCACCTCCAGCTCCACCTGTCAGCGGCCCAGCTCCACTGTACAGCTTGCCATTGCTGAGGCGCATCTCCCGGACCAGGCGCAGCGGGCGAGGGGCCCCCAGAGCTATGCGTGTGGGGTGGCGCAGGGCGGCTGAGCTGCTGAGGGGCCGACGGCGGCGCATACGGGAGCTCTTCTTACAGGAGACGGCGTTTCGGAACTCTGTGATCATCTCCTGACAGACAGACACCTGAAGGAGAAAAGGCAGGAGGGAGGAAAGAGGGAAAGACGGCAGGGAGGGAGGCAAAGGTAGGAGGGGCGCCACAGACACAAAGTGGGCAGGCAGCAGAACAAGACGGTGGTGAGGTAGTACATAAATAGGAAAACGGAGGGAAAACAAGAAAATTGAAAAGGAAAAGCAAAGAATAAAAAAGGCGGGATCAAGGCAGAAAGAACAGACACAGTAAGGCATGGTGAAAGAAAAAGTCGCAAAATAAGCGAGGGCACAGAGATCAACAAATGGAGGGATGGTTTCAGGAGAGAAATGAGGAGGCAATGGGGAAGGATGTGGAGATGGATAGAGATGGGAGAACATCCAAGGAGCAGAGAGAGTTATTACAATCCAAACACACAAAACACCAAAATGTTGTTTAGTTTATGGGCACTTCATTATGGCACTATGAACGGACAGGCAGGCCTGCAAACTCAGGTGCACATATGCAAAGGCACACACACCCTCACACACCCTCACACACACACACACACACACGAGACACCCACACATTATTTTGTCATTCCAACAGCATGACCGGTGTTATTTGCAAACACGACGGACAAAATGCATGTCAACTACAGACACTGACTACTACTGAAATCATAATTAAAAAGTCATGTGCTCACATAAACAGAAACAATACTCGTTATCGGAGAGCAGACACTGATGACAGGAGGTGTGTGTGTTTGAGAGAGAGGTAGAGGGAGACGCACAGTGAAATGGGTGAGAAGTAATCCAAGAATGGAAACGAAGAATACCAGCGTACATGTGAGGCATGTAAAAGAAGATACATCATGACATTTAATGCCAGGGAAAAAGATCACACTACTTCTCTATGCAAGCAAATATTGGCATTTCTCAATATTGCTTATCCGTACCATCAAGATTAGCTCACAAACACTTGCTGCCATACTGTTAAACACCAAACACTAAAAGTGCACAATGACTTCAAAACAGGCAGGACATGCAAAGTGAAATCAAATTCTCTATTAGTTGTATATATTGTGGACAATACAGCAGTTCAGGGCCGCATACTGGAACATTCCTCTCATCTCAACATGCACATAACACGTTAAACCTCAAATGTTAGCGCACACACAAACAGACAAACACATGGAGGCAAAAGCTGAAAGAAATCTACCCACTCTCACACACAAACACACACACACACACACAAAACAAAATAATCAAAAGGGTTGGCGGGATGCCATGGGAACCTACTGGGGTGTGTCTGTGGGGTCGGCGAGGGCAGGTATGGGGGCATACCTCATCGGTCTCAGCAGAGCGGCGTGTCGACCACACGAACTCCATAATGGCCACAAAAACGGCAATGATGAGGCCACAGATCAGCACCACAAAGATGCCCCCAATGTTCTCCATGCCCAGACCTGAGAGGGCCACAGGGGACAAACATCAGTACACACATGCAGAAAGCTTTAGATGCATTACTTCCCTTTTTATATATACTGGTCATGGAGAGTACTATACAGCCTGGGAACACTGTTGTATATTGTGTTCTGTTGCTCTGTAAGAGCTGTTAACGTTCAACATGTTTGAGCAAATACAACTGTTAGGTGAGAAGAGAGACAGCTGTACGATGAATATGAAGCTACTGTCAGTTAGCTTAGCACAAAGGCTGCAGGTATGCAGGTACTGCAGATCTAATCTGCAGGTAAAAAGAGAAATCTTCCTACCAGCACGTCTAAAGTTTGCCAAGCGACTCGTTCTTACACTTAGTTTTTGTATGGATTAAATAAACGAGATATGATAAGTATTGATGTCCACTTTAGAGGACCAGACTCTTCATGCTAAGCTAAGCTAAGCTAAGCTAAGCTAAGCTAAGCTAAGCTAAGCTAAGCTAACTGAGAGGTCTGATCTTCTGGTAAACTCTCGGCGAGAATGCAAATAAGTGTATTTCTCAAAATGTCAAACACTTCCTTTATGTCTGAGAAAATGACTTTCGTAAACTCAGGTTGACAACTTTATCGGCAGTCGCGTAAAAAAAAAAAAACAGCAGGGAGTTTGAAAGACATGGCGTCTAATATTTTTTATTACTTTTTATTTATTGACTCATTTCATCCATATATATACTTTGTTCTCCATGATACAAACTAATTTGGTCAAACAATATAAAAACAATCATAATGTAAGCGTCATATTAATCCAATACCAGTGTTGTAAGTGAGAGAAAGAATATCCAAAAGAATAAACACATAATTGATAATAACAGTAAGGAAATCTAGCTTTAAATATGTTAGTACTTAAGGTATTATAATATTATTTATTAACAATTTATCCTTTATTTATGGCTCTTCTTTTGAAAAATCTGTCTCTTGCGAGTATCTCAACTTCATGTAAGTGCAATTCTAAATTGCTAGAGTGCTTTACTAATTGAATTAAAAAGTAAAAATGGCCCATGATGAAGTGGCTGAGTGAGCAGCAGAATTACGGGGCCCCTTGTACACTCGAGACCAACAATACTGATGCAGATCAATGAAGCCGAAAAGTGAGGCACGCAGTCTGAGTTACAAAAAAACATTTTCAATAGAGATTTTCATCTGAGAGCAGTGGAATAAATGCTGATGCATTTTGATTGTTGTTGTCATTCATACAGGCGCAAACACACACACACACACACACGGACGGACGGACGTTTAACACGTGAACAGACACTCACTCTAATAAAATCCACATTACACACCACCTGAAACCAACAGAAGACATTTGTGAAAGTAGATTTTGCTAAGCACCCTTCACAAGGACATTAGGTTAGGCATTAGCAATTAGCAGGACTTTAGCAGGGAGTGAGGAGACTATTACTGGGGACATTAGAGAGAAGGAGACAGACAGCTGCGGTCGACTGACCCTTGGCACGGTGGTCCTCCTCTTTGGGGCATTGGCCTCCCTCCCACCACCTCCTCTTCAGTATCTCCAGCCTGTTATTTTCCTGCAGCTGGAGGATGGCCAGCGTGAGCTCATCTCTGAACGGAGACCCTGGGAAATGACAGGAAATCAGGATAAGAGCAAGTGGTGGAGGACAGAGCCCGAACAAGAGAGAGGGTTGTTTATAAGGAAAACGTGAAATGAGTAAAGTGTCAGAGAAAAGCAGAAGGGATCACAGGGATAGAATTGCTGTTGCAGCCTCAAAATGGCTACGAGTGATTTTACTTTGAGAATAAAGAGAGGATTAGTGCGAGATAAAAGAGCCAGATTACATCCAGACAGAGCCAGTACAGTACTAGTCAGACAGCATACAGAGCGTGTCATAAACTAGATACAGTAGACAAGAATGAGAAGACTTAAAGGCTCAGTTCACCAGAAATTGCAAATATATTGTTTCAGTTACCCTAGTTTTATCTGGACATGAAGACAATCAGCAGACCTCAATGGGAGCAGTATTCATCTGAATTGATTTTCTGCAAAATTGTTGTGACAGGGATAGTGTTTCTAGATCAGACCGGCTCTGTCCTAAAGGTAAAACAAAATCTGTCAACCAGCACCTAAAGCCAACTAAATAACATTTTATATCTTGTGTGTTTATCTGTAAAAATAAAAACAAAATGTAAGAACAACCAGTTACGGTTTTACAAGAGTTCAGTGCCGGACAGTTTCCTCCTGAAGGCTTGTCGACCTTCACTGTTCCCAATAGACAGTCCGGCAAATAACTCCCCATAAAACCGCATATTACTAACCTGAAGACAACACCAGCTGTTTCCAGCCCTTATGCTAAGCTACGCTAACCGTTTAGCTTCACATTTAGCGTACAGACTTCAAAGCGGTATCCATCATCGAACTTCCAGCATGAAAGCAATTAAGTGTATTTCCCAAAAAATGTTGAACTATTCCTTTAAATTGAATTTAGAGCTTAGAGGTAAATGAGAAAGCGTTTGTTTTATCTGGGTGGTCAACCCTAAACATCTAGAAGTTTTCTGTCTCTCCACGCTCATGTACAGTAACTGTTTAGCGTTATCTTTCTCTCCACATATCTCACTTTCTCTCCTTTTCCTCCCTCTCTATAGTCACGCCTTCCTCCTCCTCGTTAGATCGGATCACTGTGATGCAGTGACACCACCTCTGTGAGCTCAACAAAAAAAAAAAAAAAAGAGCTTCAGAAGAGCCGGACGTGTGTGGAAAAGCAATTAACGGCATGTTCATTACTTCCAGTTGAAATACTTACTAATCCCTCAGATAAAAAATAAATCAGGCACGTACAAGACATTTTTCAGATCTAATCTCCCACCAATCAGTACTACTACATGTGTCTATTTAGCATAATTGATCTCATGCAGGTGTTTCTGCCTCTCCGACAGTCAATTAAGTTTGCTTTTTCTTGTTGTTGAGGTTTATAGTCCTTTAAGATCAGCATTTTGACACCAGTGTAGTTATCCGTCATCTTTACTTTTTTTAAAAACAGTAAATATGTGACAGGCATAAACAATATATTTACATCCTTTTCCACTGCAATGCCATTGTTTTCCACCACTACAATAGCAGAAGCTCAATGACGTTTGTAAGCTGTGTTGCAGTATGAGCTGGTTGATGTTCAGGACTGGGTGTCGGACGTGTTTCTGATGGTTAACAAAGCCCAAAAATGCCAGAATTTCACTGTAAATTCAACCCGGGTCTGCAAGATGAGTCTGAGGAAATAGGAAAATCAATACTCTGCTACTTAATGTTTTGTTTTTCAGACTTTTCTGGTATCCTCTTGTGAAAAACTGTATATTTTCATCTCACTGGACATTCAAACGAAGCAGTCTAATTAGAAAAAGTCTGTGTTCGCCTGGACTGCTCACAGTTCAAACACACTTATGTACTTATATATTCAAGCATAGCATACTTTGACGGAGGGCTGCAAGTAGATGTGGCTTCGTGTCGAGGGCTCACGAGCATAAAAGGAAGGGCAACAGTGTTTTCACATAATAATCATGATGATATCTCTGCTCCGTTTAAAGCTCGAGTAACAATCCCGCACTGCTGTGCTAATGTTTTTCTAACTACTGAATGCGACTTTAATCGTTTTAGCGCTACAGTCAGAGCTCAGAGGACCTGAATAATTTAATATGTTTCTGTTTTGACACCACAATACCCTATTTTTTTTTAGAATTAATCCACAAGCTGTGGCAAAATGTTTTTTTTTGTAACCGGTCCAAAAAAGGATCAGTGTTGCATCCCTTGTGGCTTCCCTGCAATGATTGCCCGTTGTTGATTTTGAGATAGATTTCAAGCCTTTATTAATAAATTATAGGCCTAATCAAAGACATGACAGCTATATTTGCTATTTTGTGACCTTTAATTCCCGAGGAGGCCAATCTTAGCCTCAGATCTTCAGGCATGACGGAGCGTTTGATGCAGGAGCTCGTAGGCTTTGAAATGCTACGCCTGAAAATTACGCTGACTAAATCAATATTGATGTTTTCAAAAACCCATTTAGAAGCTTCAAAGACTTGTGGTAGTTTCATTAACATGTTTTAAACTATATCTATATTTCTCCTTTCCTTTTTATTGGTGAGATAACATACTGTTTCTCTAAATAGCAAATATAGTAAAAAAGAAAGTTAGCAGATAGTAGCTTTACATATTGATTATCTCTAATAATAATAATAATAATAAGTTGTGGTTACTTCTTAAGGAGTGAAATGTATATTTAACTAATGATGAAATAACACTACAGATCAATAAGTGACAGTGAACTAATGAATCTCAGTTATTATTTTGATGTCATTTTCTTATCAAATTTACAGATTTTACTACATGTTTTACAATTTGAAGTTATTAAAGCTGGAGTGTTGAAGTTGTGTGTCCCCGCTCTGGCAGTATTAGTAATTACCACATGGGAGGGAGCATGGCGTCGGAGCAGCAGCTCGGAGTATGGCGGAAGAGAAGCGTCCAAGAAAAGTTTCTGGAGTGTTTGCTCGAGATAATTAAAAAAGTAACTTGCCGCTCAGAGGAAGAATTAAAGTAAAATAAATGCACGGGAAGACTTGAAGAGAGCACTCCTGGGGGCGGGGGAGATGCGGCGAGCTCACCTGCAGGCACACACGTGCCAGCGCGGGAGAGCCGCCACAGACGGCAGACATCACAACTCTGCTGTACTGTTCTGCCAAACACAGAGAGCTTTCCCTGGCGGCGACAGGCTTAATCAGCATTGAACTTAAATGTAACAGATGTTCATGTAAACACCGCGCACTCCAGATTCAAAGTTATTTGAAGTCATTACCTGGTAGTTGTTACATGAACAGCTTCTACAGGAACTTTGTAGCGTATGTTTTGTTCGATAGAGTATGTATTATTACCCAATGGCATGCCGATGCCGTAGCCTTTGGTGTCCAGCAGGCCTCCTATCTTTGTGAGATTACAGTTGAGGCCGCGGTGGTACTCGTTCATGGTGCTCTCCATCAGGAAGGCGTACTTGGAGTTGACCACGCGTGCGATGCCCTCCTCTGTGCTTTTCACAAACACACTGGGCTGCTTGGAGTTCATGTAGTTCCACATCCGCTGGTAGGTCTGGTAACGTGAGTTCTGCAGAGGAATGGGAGCACAACAATGAGAATTTTATTCTGATTACAGACATGTTGTTTTTTTACACTCATTTGTCTCTGGAGCAGAAATGAAATGGAGGTCGATAACAATAAAAAGAGGGATGACGGAAGAAGAGAAGGAGAGACGCATCCAAACAGAGGAGGGAAATGTACGTGGAGCAGTGTGTGAATAATCACAAGAAGAGTAAAACATCAATGGCAAATAAAGCAAAACGGAAGGAGGAGAGTAGAAGGGAGAAAAGCAACGTCAATCAAAGCAACAGATTATTCGCACGTAGCGTAGCTGATGCATCATCTTCCATACAGATGGAGGTAAACCGGCACACAGGAGGTGGTTTAGTAAATACAGAAAGCTCTAAAACGGGATTAAGTGTTTAAAGTGAACAATTACATGTTGCATCTGTGTGTGTGAGAAGAAAGGAGAAGAGAACACAGGGCGGCATGTGTGTGTAACAATACGAGGTGTGTATTGTATGTCTGTGTGTTTGTGTGGATTAGGCATTGAGTGGGGAAATGTACTGTAGCATTGAAATTGGCTTATGTAGGCAAACATAGAGCACTCTTTCTTATATCCTGAACACGGACAACACCAGGAGAATGCAAAGCACACACTCACAATTTGGCATGCGGCCATCTCTCATGCGTGCACACACAAGTAAACAAATACATTTTTTTTTTTTTTTATATATATATATATACTCACCTACACTCACTCCCACATGCAAACACACCTACACACGAAGACAAAACACACACACACACACACACACACACACACGCACACACACACACACACACACGCTCTATGACAAACACAGATGCTGCAAGCACTCTCATAAGCAAACACAGGCAGTCAGCCACTTAACACAAACAGCCATAAAGGAAACAACAGAGGAACTCATTTATATAGTGGCAAATATGAGGACAACAACTCACTTTGAGCACAGCAATAAAGGCAAAAACAGTGCGCTGAATCACACATGCACAAACAAACACAAAAGCATCATGAAAAACTGACGCTATTAAAAGGCCCAACTCCAACTGCCATCAAGAGCAACTCAATTTCAACACGTACGCACAACAAACAAAGCAAAAAGCACACACATATACTCATTTTTTTTTTTTATAAAACAAACAAAGCAAACGAGAGACGAGGCTGGGGAAGTGGGTCGTACCATGAAGAAGGTCATGGTGCTCCCTCCGTGGATGGTGCCGTACTCGATGTTGGTCTGGTCGGCCAAGTCGTCCGGAGACTCGATGGGGACCTCCATCCTCTGGACGGTGAGGAAGGCTGCCAGGTTGGCCGTGTAGGAGGAGATGATGATCAGGGTGAACGCCCACCTATGAGGTGAAGACGAGGGGGAGAAACATGTGAAGAGTCTTCATGTTCATTATATGGGACAACAGCTATGGTAAGAACTTGTATTTAAATGGTAAAATAGGGAATCAAACTCCATCCTTGATCATAAAATGAGCAGTTCTAATATCCTTTTACTGTAAATGTAGAAAAAGTTCTGCAGTATTTATTAGGGTGAAATTCTGGGAACATTGCTGCCAGTTTTTTTTAACCATAAAAACAAGACTTTTCTTTTTTACATCTTTAATCCCGGTATATGCACTTTCTGTTTCACAAAACTGATACATATCATGATAAATTGTATATTTATTTATATATATATATATATATATTCTCTCACAGTATTTATCATCATATCTCCCAACTCAAAGGGTAATTATAAAAAAGGAGCTCAGGTTTCCAGGACTTACAGATACTAATACAGAACAAATACTCTACACCCACAACCTCGCAGATGGGACTCTAATGACCTTTCTTGCATGTATTAAAACTTTCTTCAAGAAGAACTTCATGCACTCAATATACTTAATAATATCCCCCTCATCCCATATCTTGCTCAACTCAGTGTAATTTGCTCTTCCTGTCTTCCTCTACCCTTTATGTCCTTAGCTCTAAGCAATATATTTGTCTTTACTGTGTGTGTTCCTCAGTCACTCTCTTTGCCACAGGAATATCATCGGGCTACTGTGGTGTTTTATGTGAATTTAGCATTTTTGGATTGTTTGCTTGGCGCTCAGGGATTTCAACTTATGAGCGATATTTCAGCTATCCTTTAAAATCTAAATGTTATTATCACGCACAGCGGATGTGCTAAAAAAAAAAAAAAAAGACGCAACCTCAAGGAAAAATGCAGGTTCTTAATTAGTTAACCAGTAAATGTGCGTTTTAACACATGTATTAAGGGGAATGAGCTTTTGAAAATAAGGCCCCTAAAATCTGGAACAGTTTAATATACATATATATATATATATTATTATATTTAATATAAACAGTCAAATTAAAAATTTTTGTTTAAAGAGCTATTTTGGACTTCTTGCTGTAATCTGCATTTACTGCCTCTTCTATCTATTAGTTTTTAACATATAATCTTGTCCTCTTATCATTTTAATGTGTTTTATTAGTTTTATTACTGTTGTTTTTCCAGCCTTATACTTGATAAAAATCCCAAATTTGAGTTTTAGCACTCTAGTTTTTGGATTTTGGAGATAATTGTTCATGTTTACTTAAATCTTAGACCCTAGGAATAACAGGTATGAACTTTGATAATGGTTCCCCTTTAACCACTGTGTAACTTACCACACTCCACTAACACATCTGGTGGACAGCGCTCTGGGCATTATCTCTGATCCCTGCTGCATGAAGCCTCCGATGGGGAACCACAGGCTGTTTCCCAGCGTGTACTGGTTCTCCAACATGTCTCTGCGCTCTCGCAGACACGGGTGAGGGTTGTACCACTCGTAGGGGCTCAGCCTGGTGGGGAGACACAGGTAGAGTTGAGTAGAGGTGGGATGACAAAGGCAGCGCAGTAACGCACCTCCCCCCCGACCATTCAAGCCACCACCTATCAGTCATTCGATCCCTGTCAACCTGTCTGCGGGAGGTGGTATAAGGTAGGAAATTACAATATTGTGACAGGTGACTTGTGTTCGACAAGATAAATGGCGATAGAGCTGCAGACTATTGGTACTGTGTGTGATGTAAAGTATTGACCTTGCAGCCAGGAAGAGCACACAGCTGACAGCCAGGTAGGCGAGCAGCATAAAGAGCCAGACGGCTGGAGAGAAGGGATCGAGGAAGGAGAAGTAACCCGGCTTCCGACCCTGGTGCAGAGAGAGAAGAAGAGAAGAAAGAGAAGCGGAGAGAGGGATGGAGCAACAGAGACAGACATTGAGAGACAGGAAGGTACAGCGTGTTAGAAAACAAGGTATCAAGGAATGTCCCCTCTGCACCACAGGAGGGCAGTGTCCTTCACTGCACGCTGATAGTAAGTCTGCAGTGCTTTGATACGCTAATGCTACAATCCATAAAGCTCCGTTTCACAATGCCCACTGCTGAAGCATACTTGGCTTAGACCCAAACCCTCATTAGCAATGTAAAGCCGCCACTGTTACTCAGTTTCAGAGCACTGACTTATTGAGCAATTTAAATTACACCTATAAATTTCACTGTGGACACAGAGGATGCAGCATGCAGCATACTACACAAACACAATCCTCGGCCACAAAAATGAGATCAACTCTTATGTAAGATTCAGATTCCATAAGAACCCTCAAACAAGTGTAGCTCGCCGTCTTCTGTATGACCCTGCCAGCTTAAAAGCAGCGCAAACAAAAGAAATAAAATCCAGTACAAGATCTGGAGTGAGTATCACCAAGCGGGCGCCCTGCAGCCCCAGATAACACCCTCACCAGTTGAACTCTGTACAAGATGCTGATCCCCAGGGTCATGAACGGCTTAGAGAAGTCGATAACTTTCTCCCTCTCTGATGTGATGGTGAAGCCTGCTACGGCCAGATCTGCTTTCTGTAGGATTGACAAAGATAGATAGGTGGATAGGTAGTAGTGGGGGCGAGAGAAAGATAGAGGTAGTGGAGGAGAGTCAAGGAGAGAAATGACAAGTGGTCAGATAACTGCGTAAAAATAGACAGACACTCGACGCTGCACTGGGTAGATGAGAGCTCTGTTTGTATGAAATGATGATGATGATTATACTCTATTGTCAGCTCAAGTCTGACATTTTCCTTGCAGCGCCATGTGCAACATCGACAAAGACTAATATTTGAGACCAGAAACAAGGATACATACATTCAACCTTTCCTTTAACATGACAGTCACTGAAGACACTGTATTTAAGAGCCTTCATCGTACATTCGATCTGGGGTTAGTACCTCATTAAGTAGTTGAAACCTGTTTCTCGAACACACCTACTCTACACGTCTCTTGAAGGTAATAATTTATATTCGCTATACAGAACATGGTTGGGGTCAATGACATTATCCTGGCGAGAAATGATATGTTATTATGGCAGGCTGATTCCTAGTTTCTCAAGGGGTTGACCTACACAATCTTTGAGCAGATTTTCATCTGAGTTTTGACTTTAAAGTGGTGGACAGACACTCTTACCATGCAGTATTATAATACTCATAATTACAGACGTAAAGAACAAAAGAGCAACCTGAGACCTGAGGTGACTTGAAAACAAATTTGGAAAAACATGGAGACGTGCACTTTCCCTCTGGCACACGCACTCACACATCATCCAAATGAGGCTAATTGCAAGTAAGCACTGGGTGGCTGGTCTTTCCACCTGTACAAAACCTTGCAGGTCTCTGGCCGCTCTGCCTCCCCTCCATCTCTTCCATTAAAAGCTAATTGATGAACATGGGCCGCTAATTAGAGCTGAGTGATCAGGCAGTGGGGAGGGCAGGGAGGGAGAGGAAGCATGGAGAGCTGGGGGAGCACCAGTGTGGCAGGCCCCACACAGGGACCACAGTCTGGTAATTGAAGTATACCGTATGGTAATTAAGCAGAGAGGGGCTCTCATTAGCCTGCTTCCACCAGTGTCTGTCAGAGGCACACTAGGTTTGGATAGGGAGAGCAAGAGGAGGGGGGGATACAGAAGGGTTACTGCGAGGAAAAGATGGCGCAGACAATTTTAGTGCAACGCTACTACTCTCTTTTGGGGAATTATCAAGTCAGCTTTTGTCCTAGATAAGAGTCGTACTCCCCTCTGAGGGCAATTTGAGACATGGGAAGTTACAGCAGAGTTGTGGTTTGGGGCTACAGCACAGTGAGTGTGTGTGTGTGTGTGTTCAGCATAAGTTGTTTCTGAGTATGTGAGAGAGAGAGAGACAGAGAGAGACAGAGAGAGAGACAGACAGAGAGAGACAGAGAGAGAGAGACAGAGAGAGAGACAGAGAGACAGAGAGAGAGACAGAGAGAGAGACAGAGAGAGACAGAGAGAGAGACAGAGAGAGAGAGAGAGACAGAGAGAGAGAGAGACAGAGAGAGAGAGACAGAGAGAGAGA
>CALSCE010009506.1:16287852-16315815 GCA_943593645.1 Bovichtus variegatus | reverse complement strand
ACTGACATAAAAAGAGAGAATGTCTACTTCACATGAACACACCACTCTACACTGGGGTAAACAAGATGAATAAAACAAGTGGACTGGTTGTAAACATTGTCTGATGTTGAACTTCTGCAGCGCCACAGCAGGGCCAAACACACAATCCTACAAATACCCCCAAACCCCACACCCACACACACGGACACACACACGCACACACACACACGGACAGAGTGAACTAAGCAAACAAAAAAAACCACACACACACACATACCGTGTCACACACACCCACACAGTCGTTCTGCGATGTGGAACAAGCCTGTTGAGTGGCAGTTAGCACCTATTCTGCAGCCATGGCAACCAGCTCCATGGCGATAGATAGCGCAGCCAAGTGGGTCAGAGTGTGTGAGTGTGATAACCTTGTAAAGATCACCTTCAAGCCAAATATATTACACACACGCAGCTCTCAGCCCTCTCGAGCGGTAAAAGCTGCATCTTTTGACCCGGACGGTAACTATGACGCTGTCTGTTGCCTTTAATGCCGATGACAAGGAAAGCCTGGTGAAAGACAGGGCTCTGGTCCACACGTTCAACTGATGATCAAAACTGGAGAGAGATGTCTGATGCCATTTCAAAGCTCTTTTGAGTTCAATGAAATGACAAGTCCACAAGGAATTGGGCTTACTTTCAGGAAGCCACGGGAAGGCTGGCTACCTGCTGGGAAGATAATGAAAGCATCTCTATGATTGAATCAATTTTTCATAACGTCACAGCTTTTTGTTCTTCAAAATCTACCCTTTTCAAACTGCAATGACAGGTGTGTGTAGACTTCGGTGATCCCACTTATTCTTTATGTAATTGCCCTTCAGTTCTTGCACGGCTCTACTCGGCTGGTGTGAGCAGTCAACAGCTGCACAACAGCTCGGTTTTACTCGCACAGAAAGTCAGACGATTATTTTGTGGAAAATGTTTTGATTTTGCCACCTCCTGCAGCACATATTATTTCATGTATTCACAAAGCTTTGTTTGAATACTACAGCCACCGTCGGACCAAGCCCTTTAATTCCGGCGAATCTCGATGGGGCAGTGCATAATAAATCAATAACGCACTCTTTCAAAATGAAAATAAAGAGGGCTAGTGACTAAGCCCCAAATCCCCTGTGATGTTAAAGCTCTCTGAGTGCCTAGCAAGTTAAATAAAATGTCCCCTAAGTTTTTTCAATACAGGAAAGCATTTCAAATACGAATATTTATTAAATTGGTTTGGCCTAAAAACCCTCTGAGGTGGATAAGGGACTAAAAAGAAAGAAAAATGAAATAGGAAAGCTGCAGCAGGAGCCTTGTTCTGAACTCTGACAACAGACAGAACTTCATGACCAGACTGTCAAAATGAGTGTCCAACAGTGCAAAACAGTCATATCCGCTTAAACAGTGTGAATGTGCCAACACTCCCACGGAGGCATTCGCACGCACACACACACACACACACACACGTAGTCGTTGAAAAAGCTCGCTAGAACACAAGCAATGCACTAACACCCACCTAAACAACAAACGCAGCCTTGCAGTCGCACATAATGTACTGTATAACTATCAAAGAGGCTGCAAGTGTACTCACACTCAGCCTTGGCACAGACCAGGCTGGCTGAGGGGTAACTGAAGGAGCGCAAGATGGCTCCTATAGCCAGGCTCAGGTCCTCGTTGCTAGGGTACAGAGTGACAGAGGCAAATCGCAGGTACGGCAAGCGGGGAGTTTCCTCCGGACCGATCTTTACATGAGGGATCTGGCAGAGGGAGAGAGGAGAGAGAAATTAAGGAAGGCAAATGTGTCGTGATTAACTCCCCTCCAAACACACACAGCAGGAAGAAAGCTGTGAATGAGGAAGATCCATTAGTGAAAGGCTACAGAGTGAAAAGGAAGATAAGAAAGATGGCAGAGGCAGAGAACAGAGAGACCTTAAGGATAAAAGGCTACGGGAAGCAATGAGAAAACAGCTGGAAGAAGAGGATGATGGTTCATCATGTGAGAAGTTCAATAGGAAAGGAAAAAACAAATCTTTAGAGACATTCATCATGACGTCTATGCTGGTAGCAGGGGTAGTATGTCAGAGAGGAAGTGGTACTCGATGTCTGTATGCAAACATGACACAGATTTATACTAATGTGTGCGTGTGTGTGTGTTCATCTTGCACACTCACCTCCTTCTCTCCACATATATGACTGACGGTAGAGCCAGAGGCGGGGCTGGAGGCGGGACCTATCACAGAGACGACGCCCTTGGGTAGAATCTGACACACTGAAAGGGAAAATAAACATTGAATATGCAGACACATTCCTTTCCCTCTGCTTCATTTTGATGGCAGCACAGAGTTGGCATACAGTAAGGGCTGCAGTCAGGGGAGAAGAGTGGAAATTCAAAATGCAGCAAAAACTCAGCGGATGCATTAGGATTCTGCTATAACCACCGATTCTATTGTAGCAGCTCGATCTGTCTCATTATAAACAGATTTATTTTGAGATAAATACTCCAAGGACTACAGCAGGCCAGGGGTTGCCTGCTGCTATTATTCACTTGTTTAGACAGTTGCATTTATTGATTTGAATGATATTTAAGATATTTTTGCTGTAATTACATCTCTGGCATTATAACAGTACTAACAGATTGGTGGTCGCCTGCAATTGATAAATGCCAGATTGCATGATTATCCGTATGGCAGGACATTAATGTGGGGTAAACTGTTTTACACATTTGTCTATTACAATAAGTAGGTAAACACTACCTCTATGATGCAGTCTGATCAAGCATATCTTTCACTGTTAAAACCTCCAATTGACAAAAAAAGTCTCCTTTATATCCATATCGCCAGTCTTATGAGAAGAAATTATCTTTTTTTTGGTGATACATTTAGTCAACACAGAAACATTTATGTATCCTATGTCCATTTTAGGAAGTACGCATGTTTATGAAGGTGAGAGATCTACTTACTTTCTCTTATTGTCATTTCATTCGATTTTGTTGATTGTCAATAATGTGATGTTTGAAAATCTTGACCCCCGGGAGATGAGGCGTTTCTGCAGTAGTAACTACAGTAGCTAACGTCAAAACCAGTTTTCAAATTGTTTCATGAAGAAGCCATGTCACTAAAAAAAAAAAAGTAATTTTTTATCATAACGTCTCTACGATGTCGAAGAGATACATTAATGATTAAAAGTAAGCAACAGAGGGCAGGCGGCGCTCATCATCTGTCTTTTACTTGACTAATTGACCGGACAGACGGCAGTCTGCGTTGCTGATCAATACTCGTATTCCCTTTCTTGCCAGGAGTCAGAGGAGAAGACTAATGTTTCATGTCTGTACGATAAATATGAAGCTACGCTAACTGGCTGCAGGCTGTAGTTTCATATGCAGCCTACAGACACGAGCGTGCTCTCATCTAACTCTCGGCAAGAAAGCAAATAAGCGTATTTTTCTGCCCTTGACTGGTGTTCATAACAGACATCAGTTCATCCTTCAGCATATAGAAATACTAACCTGTTTTGTACAGTGTCTTTTGAATGTGCAGTGAGTTCATTTTTATTGATGTTTTCTATCTACTCAACTGAAAAATACTTTCACAGATACAGAGAAATGTGTCTGGTGACTTAACTGTGTTATTCTTATAGTCATAACGCTCTATTTTTGCTGGTATATTCGGTTGATATTTTAATTCATCCCAATTAGTCTTCCTCAGTCCATGCCACTGTCTGTGTGTGTGTGTGTGTGTGTGTGTGTGTGTGTGTGTGTGTGTGCCCACACTGTGCCTATGTGTGAATGTGCATGTGCGTCTGAAGAAAGGGATGTGTGCATGCATGTGTAAATGCCTGTGTGCGTGATTGCGTGTGATTGTGAGTGTGAGTGTGTGTGTGTGTGTGTGTGTGTGTGTGCATGCCTCAGACAGCCGTAGCTGTAAGATGATGAGCTCTCTGATCCAGAGACCAAACTATGCTGCGAGCAAACAAGCCTGTCAGAGTCTCCTGCCCATCGGTCAAGGGCACACACACTCACACAAACACATCGGACAAACACAACTCAAGCATGCACATATGTACACAACCCTTCTCAAGCACACATAGACATTTTGCCAGTAGCTTGTGGCAGAGTCAGCGACCTCTTGGAATAGGAGCAGGGAGCCTCTTGTCTCCTCAGCGACTGGATTCAACAGCACTTCCGTCTTTACAGACTCCATATATTCTGTTTTAACTCTGTGTATCAATACGAGTGTCATGGAGCGAAGCTCGTGCTGCTGGTGTTTAACTGCTGCCGTGCATTGCTGATGTGTATTAGTATTTGATGATTTGTTGTTGTCGTGGCCTGCGTAGTAGGCAGTGCCAGCTGTTACTGGAGGGCACTGGTCCGATGTTTTTAATGAGACAGGCTTACTGGCCCATTACTGGTCTCCAATGACGTGTAAACTAATCAGCAAACGCCCTTACTGGTTTCTAATCACATGAACGTGGTGGTGTTTTAACATTCTAGCCATCATTTGCTCACAAAAAGGAAGCTTTTTTTTAAGGAAATGCAATTTTCTTTTTTGTAAAATATCAGCACCCCTTTTAAGTGGCATAAAAGCTGCAGTATTCAGTAGACTACTGCTCTTTTTTACTCTGCGCCTGTCACTATAAATATTAATAGTCCGCATTAATAATAATATCTACTGGTATTTTTAGTGGTCACTTTCTGCCTGTGCTAATTAGACACTATGCCTTACTGGACTGTAATGGATTGAGCAGGACTTCATCACTCGGATGGGTTGGGTGAATCTGCTCTACTGGTTTTCTACGGCATGCATGGGCTCCACTCACTGGTGTCAGTAGTGTCGTACTGGGAGTCTTTTTGCAGCTCGTATATGTCCACCTCCACTCTGGCTCGGGACGGACCTTCCATCGCGCTGTTGATGTTCTCTCTGGCCAGGGACAGCGCCAGCCGCTCCCCACGCCCACACACAGACTGGTCATCCAGGATTGCCGCTAGAGAGGCAGAGAGGGAAGGAAAGTTGGTGACGGTCTTCTCATCTAACTCTCCGCCAGAAAGCAAAGAGTATCTCTCAAAACGTCAAATTATTCCTTTCGTGTTTGTGGTTGTGATGAAGTTGCTGATATGTTTACAATATTTTGTTGAGCCTCAGTGTACACGAGATGCTTTACTCAGACAAAAATCTTTAGTGCTTCCAGAAAATTAATCATTTGGAATTAGGGTGTTGAAATTCATCGGTATTGACGATAACCGTGATATTTATATCAGGTTAATAACGCACATATGATATAAATGTGTAAATAATTCAGCAACTCTTTAGTTCAAATTAAGTAAAAATCAGTTTCTTTCCATTCTCACTTTGTCTCCAAATTTTTTCAAAAAATATTTTTTGAGTGTAATTTATTTGGGACACAATAAACAAAGTTAAAGATGAATTCGACTGACATTTTAAAATGTTTTATTCTCTACAGCTATCGTGATTATATCGTTATCCTGAATTATTGTGGTTTTAGTTAAAATTTGATATCGTCACAGCCCTATGTTGAATACTGGGCAGGTATTCTTACAGCTAAATCCAGAAAATGTACTGAAACCGATATCTTCCTGAGGCTTTTTCTGAGATGAATCTACTTTTATTCTTACACCTGCATACATACAGCAGCTCAACAAGATGATTGTAACTTTCAATCACTCTTCGCATGGGGAAATATTATAATACCAACAGGTATATCATTAGTGCTCATTTGGCCTTTATGTGCTTTGCTGTCACTTTATATCTTGATTTACTGACCAAAGTGGCCAAAGCACCAACTGGGGCTAAAAAACAAATCATGAAAAGTATGTTGAGAAACTTTTTGATGCAGTAAAGATGGAGGGACGGCTGGCCGCTCACCCATGCGGACGGAGGAGAGCAAAGGGGCCTGACTGAGGGAGCGTGGCGGCATGGTGACTAGCAGGAAGAAGAGGAAGTGTATTGACAGCAGCAGTGCTGGCAGAGCCGGCATCTTCTACTGCTCCTCATGGAGAATGGTCTGCTGGCTGCCTGTACCACCACCTGCAGGATAGGAGGACACACTGCACGTTACTGGACACACAATCATTTTCCTGGCATAAAATGTCTCTCTTTAAATTGTCACCCTGCGGCTTATCTTCAGTTTGCTCTGTCACATTTCTATGTAGTGGGAGCACCTATAATTTGACAGCACATACAATAGACTTTCATAGTGAACTATAGAGATGTTCACTGTCATATCACAGAGGCAGCCCAGTCCCATGCACACTGCCTGTCTAATAATAAAATACAGTGCACACATCTCTATTCATGTCTCCAGTGGAACGTCTGCCTTTTAGAAGTGACAGGACTCAGCCATGAAGAGATCTCCAGAGGGTGTAAAGACGACATCGACAACAGCTGGCACACACATCGCCACACATTCACTCGTACACATCTACACTACACACATACGTACATTTACACTAAGGCATACAAGCAGACACACACGCTAGAAACACTTACCGCACACACACACAAAGAGACTCTCAAGTACAAAGACGACTGAACTTGAATACACGCACAACCATGTACTATACACCCACACACACGCCTGATCCCACTTACGTACATGTTGTTTCCATAACCTAGCCCCAACCAAACCCCCAGACAGACACACAAAGACAAAAAAAAAAACACAGAGAGCTCAGCTGAGCTCCACTGGTGTTAAGCAGCCCTCTCCAGGAGTGACAACGCCTTGCTCTGACAGACATGTTGACAAGGCAGTGTGAAAGGATGGAGAGATGAAGGGAGGGATGAAGACAGAGGAGAGGAGAAGAAGTGTTGTGTGACAGACAGACGGGAGGAGGAGGGAGGGGTGGTGGTGGGGGGAGCTGTTGACCTGGGAAAGCTGCAAACGTCTGGTTCATCGGTCTACGCTTTGGACAGGTTTGACAGACAGATGAAAGTCAGTTCATGACCTTCAATTGACCCTCGCAGCTGTAAACACAGGGATGCTAGAGTGGTAGAAGTCTGACCTTTGACCTTTACAACTACACAAGGGGACGGAAAAGAGTTGATATTGTGTGTTTGTGCATGCACGTCCCTCCCACATCCATTCTTTTTCTCTTTATAGCCTTTTCACTTTGACATCTTTTTTTTCTCTGCTCACCTTGCCAACACTATAGCTTTGATGTTTAAAGCACATCAAAAAAATCTGCAACCCTGTGCTTTGAATCCTTCATCAGGTCTCATAATCCGACTATACTTCCTCTTTTGACCTTCTTTCCTTTCCTATCCGCACAATTACCGACCCCCCCTTTCCTCCCAACTATACTTGTCTCTCACTTTGGGGTTTGCTGTGTCAAAGTGTGGGCAAGCGTGTACACGAACATGTCTGTAATACTAATAGCATGCTCCATACTGTGCAGATGGCCGTGTTGCTCTCATTATTATTACCGCAGCTCAAAGTGAGCAGAGGCAGGGCTTACGCAAGGCCAGCTGTATGTAAGACACAACATAGAATAAATGGCACACAGTGGGAGTATTCTTTCTCCTATTACTTTCATTAAATCATCCTTGTTTAATACAGTATGTCACAGTTAAAAAAAATAATAAACAATTACTGCATGAAAAGGGTAAACAGCTCTCATCTGTTGTGATATCTGTGTGCATGTGTATAATGGTGAACATGTACAACAGAGACGGTTATGCAACAGCTGATTATTCGGACCACACAGTGAGAGCACACTACTTTCACACAGCTGTGTCATGTGATGCACGCTACTCCATTGTTCTGGCTGTTGCTACAGTCTTCTGTTTGCTCCCCACATCAGTGGTCCCTTTCTCAATCTACTCGTAGAGAGAGAGTGTGTATGCGCGTGTGTGTGTGTGTGTGTGTGCCGGACATGCATGTTCATGCCAGGGAATGTATGGGTACGTGCGAGTGTGATGGCGTATTGATCGAGCCCAGCTGAAGTGGCGAGCCTTCAGGGGAACCCATCATGGGAGCGCTGCATTTCAGAGGAGCCATCTGATTGGCTATTACCAAGAAGCAGATTGCCATGATGACGAATAAGATCCTAACTGAGGATATGCCTTCATCAATGATGGGATGGAACCAGTGCTATTTCATTGTTATTGAGAGCTATTGACAGCGTTAGACAGAGAAGATTACAGCATCTATAGTCCATCTATAGAATACGAGAAGAAAAAGCAGTGGGAATGGGGCTGGGGACGATGGGGAATAGAAGAACAAAATTGAAAACAGAGAAGAGATTGGAAACCGATGCAGAGCAGGACAGAGATAGAAAGAGCGGAGAGCAGTGGTGGAAAGTATAAAAGTACATTACTCAAGTTCAGTACTCCGCTATACTCACTACATTTCAGAGTGTTTTCTGCACAACCACTCAGCGACTAGAGACTTCACAAAATGAGATAAACCTACAAAATACAACATATGATACTGAACTTATAAAATATGCTGCATTGTTATAGATTAGGCTCCAAACTGTATATTACTATGTATGATACAGTGACTGGAAGCAGTGCAAATATTTGTTATGGTACATTATTTTTTTAGCCCTAATATTTCTTGTTTGGAAATTATATTCTTTTCTTTCTTTAAGATATTTGAATAATATTTGTCAGTTTGTAAATTGGTCGTTTTTAATTTCAATGTTAGGTGGTTTCCTTTCACAAACCCTCAGAGTTTTTTTCATCACCACCTGTGGATTTTTTTATGCTTATACATTTCTTCCCTTTAGTTTTATTTTTGTTATATGCAGAAATAAAGACCTAAAGAACTGAACGGCATTAAGTAGTTAAAATCGGCTCCACCTCACCAAAGCCACATTAAAATGCTGCTTATACAGTAATTCATCAGTGACCAATATAAATGATAAAATATAATATTTTGGGGACATGCTGTCGCGTGTCAGCAGCTAAACTGTTTTTCTACACTGTAGTTTATCGCTAATGACACATTTCATACTCATCACTGCTCTCCGTATCCCAAATTTGGATGGACGTACTTACCGACAAGAAATAATCATCTTGTAATATTAATTTCTGAAGCTCTACTGCTGAAGCTTCCAAACTACCAGACGTCTCTTCTCTCTCCGCAACTTAATTTAAGTCTTGTAACTCCAGTAGATGATTCAATTAAACTCTGTGTTAGATTCTAGATCTCAAAATGTAATGGGAATTATTTTCCATTTTATTTGAATTTCTTTGTAGATTTTTTTATAAATCTGCTTGTGTGTTTTTTCTCAGAAACAGTGTGCAGTAAACCAAGTAATTAAAATAAAAATATTAATTAAGGAATTTCACTCACAGGACACAAAGAACATGGCTGCAGTATAAAAAAAAAGAAGAAGAAGAAGAACAATGGAAGCAAGGCAGCACATATGGGCTCTTGTTAAAGTGATTGCAGCTGCCTGGAGAGGACGTGCGCCTCCTTTCCTGCCTCACGTGGGATCGTGTGACCTCTCCATGAGGACTTAACACCTAAACATCTCACACGTACCGTTTGTACTCACCTATATGCACCATTTGAATGGAATAAACAGCAAACTGCCCTCAAGCTACATTTTCTTTCTTTTTTGCCCTTCTTTGCAAAAAGATTAACTATCCAATGATTTATTTATGACTTGTTTTAATTGATTCTATTTGATGTGTCGTCCTTGTACTGCCTGTTCTCAGGCCTCTCTTAAATGAATGATGTTGATCTCAATGGGACTACCTGATCATAAACAAAGTTACTAAAAATATAACTCTCTTAAAAAGGGGCTATTTTGCATAATGCCTACTTTTTTGATACTTATATATATAAAGTACCTCTAATACTTCTGTACTGCAGTAAGATTTCGGATGCAGGACTATTTTTACATTGTGGCTTTAGTAATTTTACCTAAAAATTGGAGATTGTCTTCCGCAACTGCAGCAGGTGAAAGAAAGCAATGTGGTAGTGAAGGGTGGAGGGAGTCAAAGGAAATACAGTCAGAGAGAAGGAAAGAGCAAACGGTGAGATTGCCTTGTTTAATCTGCGAGGACTGCATGTCTGGCTGCTGTACGTGCTCTGTTGCTGTAGTAGTACATGGCTGAGTCCCTGTAGCAGTCGGGTGTCAGTCTGCAGGGAGCGGGAACAGCGAGAGGGCCAGACAAGTCTGTGCAGTACAGAAAACACTGCTTCTAGCCCCCCTCGCTCGCTTTCATTCTGCACCCTGCTGTAAGTCACCCGGCACGCTGGCACCACTAAGAAATACACAAAAGCAGAAATACATAAATATCCTGACTCGCTGTGTGTGTGTGTGTGTGTGTGTGTGTGTGTGTGTGTGAGTGTGAGTGTGTTTGTGTGTGTGTGTTCAGGGGAGAGTATAAAAGAGAGAGAGATAATTTAGAGCAAGAGAGGGGACATTCATCCCAGTTGGAGATTTAGCTGTTTGGTACATGTATTCATCTTCGTGTGTGTATGAAGGCGTGTGTGTGTGTGTGTGTGTGTGTGTGTGTGTGTGTGCAGGAGACTTGGCGGCTTGCTTATAGGGTCTGCAGTGCCTATTATGAAAGAGAAAACCGTAAAATCAGAGATCTTAATTATCTAGAGAGAGCACGAGGGAGAGGGGGGGGGGGGGGTTAGGATAGGAGAGGGAGGGGAAGCAAAGGGAGAGCCAGAGTGGGACGGAGGGAGGGAGAAAGGGGGCGATATGGAGAAAATCGTAAAACGAGGGAATGCTATCTCGCCTCACACCCCCAGGCAGATGGGGAGAGGATGAACGGAGAGTAAGGCAGAGGAAGCAGGATGAGCGATAGCACGGGAGGAGTGGAAGAAGAGAGGGATGCGGAGAAAGACAAAAAGAACTCAGATGGAGAAAAGCAGCTTGAGGGGGAGGGGGGAGGAGGAGGGGGGGGGGGGGGGGAGAGGGGAAGGGTGGCGGGGGGGGGGCTGACGAATCATTTGTTTTTCTCCTTCTGCCTTATTGTATGACACAAGAAAATCTGACAGTTATCATAATGGAAGGATGAATCATTCCCATAATTGAATTTGCAAGTGGAACGGCTTCAGTAGCTGTGGATTTAAGACGACTGCACCGCCGGCCATTATGGGACAGAAGTGTTATTTTGCTCATTCTTCTCACAATTAAAAGTCATTGTTGACTGGAGAGCACCTGCTGCAGCCTGAACCAGCGCGGCCAGGCCATTTCAGAACATTTGTTAACCCCCACACAATACGGGTGAGCTGGGAGAGCAGTTCGGGGTGTGTGTGTGTGTCTGTGTCTGTGTGTGTCTGTGTGTGTGTGAGCAGTGTCAGTGAAAGTGGAAAAATACCAAGGACCCTTCGTTCACCCCTTTTGGATTTTTTTTTGTCGGATTAAGTGTTTAGTACTTTGTGTCTGCATCTAATATCAAAGCAGCAGCACATGTTCTTGGTCGCATTGACTCAGCATTTTCACTTTGCACCCATTCGCACTTCCTCCCTCGCCTCTCCTCTTACATGTACCTCTCTAATCTCGCCATCTCCGCCTTTCTCTTCTCTCTTACCTTTGTCCTCCGCTCCCTGTGATTTCATCCCTTTTGTTTACAGTATTTCCGTTGTGTTTTCTTTGTAGATTTCTACCCTAACCTTTCATTCTTATTGCCATCCTTTTCAGAATTTGAATTGGAGGCATGACTTTAAGATGAGGTTAAACATTTGAGCAAATATGATTTATTCATGTGATGTTGCCGAGTGGTACATATATCTTAGATGAGTTTTTTTTTTTTTTTACTCTACTGCACAATGTTGGATAAAAAGTTAAAATATTAGCTCGGCCGTATGAAATAAGAATAACATGAACAGCTATAGTAAATAGTGCAATTCAATAAACACAACCCTGTGAAGCATCTGGTGTTGAATGTTTGTTTTTGAGATCCTCTTACTCATCTCTTACTCACGGGGAAAAATTAAATTACCGTCCGACACTGTCGACAGCAACGTCACAAACCGTAGCGTCGAAAACGAGTTCATCAACACCTCTCACACAAACTGTGCTGCCAGACAGAACCTGGTCGATACTGGACAATTTTGCATCCAACGATAACAATTTCTCCTGCACGAAAGACATGAAATGCACAACATAAAAGCGTCTCTGCGCCATCAAAAGGGCACGCTACTTCCTGCATTGTTCCCGTATGATTGGCACTGAACACTGGCAGTGAGCGTAAATGATGCACCTTCAATATGAACCGGAATACAGGGCTGCTCAGGCAGAGCTCTGGTAAATGTTTTTAGTTTAAAAGCAGCGATGAAGCGAATAGTTGACCGGCAGACAATTAATCAACAATTTTTATAGCTCATTAAACGTTTGAATCGTTGATGAAGCAAAACATGTTAAATGTGCCAGTTTCCCGCCAGTCAAATGTGAGGATTTGTTGCATTACTGTTTCAAATCATTGGACAAATGTTTCTTTGGGTGTTGGACCGTCTGTCAGACAAAACAAGCAGTTTGAAAATGTCCCCCTGGGTTCTGAGAAAGTGCATTTATGTTCAAGACAATTCTTTAGAACAATGATGAAAAAGAGTAACGCTCGCATTGACTCCAAAACACACGTTTTTTTTTAATCTATTTAAAGAGACAATGTTTTCATCCCAGTCAGATCTCCTTTAGGTCAAGAACAAACAAAAAAGTCGAACACCAATCCAGCTGGGATGGAAGCGTTGTCTACTCAGATAAATAAGTGCACAGACTGATTTCCAATATGTGATGTGCGCACAACTACGCACCTTCTAATTTGCAGAGTAAACATTAGTTGTTATAGGAGTCACAATATTTATGTCATGACTGTCATATTGTGGATTGCATGAGGTGTTGGTGTTATTGTGTCTAACCCAAGTGACTCCCCTCCCCGGCTTTCTGTCTCGCAGTTCCTCCCACCCACTTCCTATATATCGTCACCTCGTCCTCCCTCAGCAGGGCTGCAGACACTTTGATCTCTCATTTTCATCCTCTCTGCCCTCTTCTCTCTCTCTCTCTGTCTCACTCTCCTTCCTCTCCCTCCTCTGTATCTCCTCTCACACAGCCTCTATCTATTTTGTCTCAGGAACACTCTATACCCCTGTCTCTTCACTGACCTCTCTCTCTCTCTCTATCTTAGCTCTCACCGGTTTCTTCAATCTCGACAGTGCACTTTCTCTGTTACAGTCCCCCCTCTCCCTCCGTCTCCCCCGCTCTCTCTCTCTCTCTCCCTGTTCATTGGACATGGATAAATTCTTCCCAGTGTTCTCCTTGACGAAGAGGCCCTCAGTCAGTGACACTGCCTGCTTGGGGAACCACCATGCTCCTGTGACACTGTCACATCTGAGTATGTCACGCACAAACATACACACACAAACACACAAGCATCCTCACTAGCGGCACGTACATACACCAACTCTCGAGGAAGGTTCAAAGAACATTGTGCGTGTACTTGTTTATGCGTAAGCGTGTGTCTTTTTGTCTTCTCCGCGTCTGCGTCCCGATGCATGCCTGCGTGTTATGTGTTTGTACGTGCCAGCAGTGAGTTTGCATTTCAGCCTTCCTGCATGCATATTTACCACCCGCTGTTCGGATCAGTAGAGTTGGGGGTTGGTTGGGGGGGGTGAAGCTCCGTGCACTGCTTTCCCCAGGAGCTGTTTAAAAAAGATGTGCTGTTCAGTGTCACTAGCTGTCGACACAAGTCCCACTTGTTGCAGCTGCGGCTTATGTAAGCACAGCAGTTTAATCACAATTAGGAAGCTCTCCTTGAACTCACTTGCCCCCTGGCTTGTTTTGAGAGCAAAAAATTTGCATTCAGAACAAAGCCTTGGAAATATAAGAGTGATATTATTACACACGGCGGTGAAAAGAGAACAATGTCTGAGTAAGAATAGAGCGCTGTCGATTTACATCAGTGTTTGCTCTCAGGTGGACGTCACAGGGGACGTTCACTTTCCTCGTGGTATGTGTTTAGTTAAGCCCCTTGTTCATTGGACAAAAAAACCACTAACACCTCCTAACATCTGGTTTCAGGCTTTAATGGGAAAGGTTACAATTGGATTCATTCCCAAAACAAATGACTCTGCAGTAGTCGCAGGTATTCATCTCTCCGATCGGCAGCGCTGGAAACATGAATCCCAGATGGACACGCTTATTTTCAGGCCCGATGCCATGTGACACGCGTTGAAGTGAATGTACAATAAATAAAATCAACAGGGGTTTGGAAAATGATTATAATTCACTAATGTACAAAACATAAAATGAATACGCTCTGCAAAGCCACCAGACTCCAATCAGACAACAGTCATTTTACCATCGTAAAACACACTTCATTCAAACTCCACAGACACAAAATTAAACTCAAGTAACCACCGTTCGTGCTCCTCACTAACCCGGCGAGAAGACGAAAAGAAAGGCATACTCGTTGACCGGCAATGGGAAAGGAGTCTATCGCCTATTTTTAGCGGTTGTTCCTGCAAGTACATGCTAATTTCGGTAGTAACAGCGTATTTTATATAAAAGTAATACTATTTGACTTATTATAATACCATTGTTGGACAATAAACCCCTTGTGATTTGATTTTTTACAAACTGTTACAAATTCTTGCTCTTTTTTTTTGTACTTGTCTCTTTCCCCTACTACTGCTCCTACTACACAGGCGGCCATCCGAGGAGGAGGGGTGTCTTTTTGAATTGCCTCTCCTGAGGCTTCTTTCAAATTTTTTCGCTTATGTGCTAAAGGGTTTTTGTGTGTGTCTGTGTCTGTGTGTGTGTGTGTGTGTGTGTGTGTCTGAGAAAAGTAGTTTCCTTGTCTTCTTAAAGAACTTAGCACCACTTGTGTGAGCCTGTGAAGCCCATTGAGATATTTGGTCATACTTGGCGACACAAATAAATGTGACTGGACTGGATTTGGCGCAGTGGCGTCGGGATCTCGTATCAACACAGATATCTTCTGTAACGTTTCAGCTGAATACTGACGCAGAATATTTAAATTACGTCTGTTACTGGAGTAGGTCTACGGTAAGAGAAGCGATGTCAAAGCATGAAAGCACTTTAGAGTCAGAAGTTGACTTTGTTCGATCAGTCAGAGCACAAAGGATTCACAACACAGAGATGTTTGTGAATCACTTAAAGGGCATATCGCTTTAAAAGATAAACTGATATTTACAGTGAACATAAAATAGAAAACGGAAACAGCGGTGCTGTGAGACAGACAAAGGTAGAGTGTTTGCCTTCGCACAGCCATAGCTCTGTGATGAACCGATGAACCGACTCCACACAGCTCTCCCACTTAAGACACCCACGCACCGCACACACACACACACACAACAGATACATAGCGATGTACACAAAAATATCCAACGTATTCGCCTTCATGCACACACACTAACACACACATACACAGGTTGTGGATTAAATGACTCAGATGTCATTTTCTCTCTCTGTCTCTCTCTCTCTCTCTCCCGCTCTCTCTCTCATTGTCAGGTTTTGCTGCCGTGGCAACAGAGTTGAGGACGAGAGGAGGAGGGAGTGGGAGTGGAGGGGGGGGGGAGTGTGAGGGAGACGGAGAGAGAGGAGAGGAGCCGGTGATGGAACAGGTAAATGAGAGACCGGGGAGTCAGAGCTCACAGGTCATGTGAGGCGGGGCTTCGGCGCTGTTGCAGGGTTGTTTTTTTCTGTGTGTGTGATCGACTATGCTCTGCTAGTGAGAGGCAGCAAAACAAGGAATGTGTTTGTGCTACGTGACTGGGACCAAGTGTGCACGCCGCGCAGGACTCGGGTGTGTGTGCTGTATGACTAGGACATGTTGCGTGTCCACTCAGATATCGTTGCCTACGTCTGAAATTGGGCATCTGAGATCGAGCCATCACACGACCAGAGCTCATAGAGAGCGACTGGAAAGGGAGACAAAAAGCAGCAAAAAAAAAACATGAAAAGGAGCAACTGTGCTGTGAAAGAGCTCTTGTGTTTTAAGTTTACATGTGGGGCTTCTGGTTTGTGTTTTCGTCTGTACTAATTTGCTCTGCAGAAAGCAGCATGCTCAAATTTGGTTTGTTTCGGCTGCCCCGGGCAAGAGACAAATTCTCTCTGACTGCACTTCTCAGACTCAGTTCAACATCTGAAAAGGATTCACTTGCAACTATGCAAAGTAACTATGCAAAGAGCAAAATATGTAGGGCAAGCCACTGTTTCTCTGATAGGAGAGGAAGGATCATTCATTCTCATAGGGTTCAATTTTCGAGTATTCATGTAGAATGCCAAATTCCGTCGAAAAACAAACTCTTACATCATGTTTTTTTTTTTTTTGCCCCCAGAGGATTTGTATCAGATCTTTCATTTGAGATATCACAAAGAAATCTATGTGCATGGATGTGTAATAGATGAACACGACTTGAATCATCTCGGAGTTAAATGAAGCGTACTTTTATGATCGCAGCAGGTATCATGAAAGGCTTTCAGGGAATCAATATGACAAAATGAGAACATCATTACGTGTTTCTGTAAATGTCTTTCTGTGGACACACATTTACCTTGATCATTAAAATGATCAGACAAGGTGATGATTTAAAATTAACAACAGAATGAAAACAGTGTGTTATTAAATTGCCATTTGCTACTACTTGCCAGCCAGTTCGACCTCCCAGCTTATTCACATATTCACTTCTTAATCTGTTACTGTAATACACTTTCAAGTTAAGTAGGCGTCAGGCATTGGAATGGGAAAATAATTTCATTTAATGAGAACAAATGTAGTAATTATCTTGTTTACTCCATGTTTCTTTGCCTGACATTGTTTTCTGGGTGTGTTTAGGGTTGTGCCTTGGGATAAATGCATGAAGAATACATTTTTACTTTTGATGCTGCTGCTAAAATAGCTGAGAACTTTGCATTGGTGCCAGATAGTAAATATAATCCATGAATAATGCCATGCGTCTCCAAATAGCGCCAAGCTGTGTTGACTCAGCGACAATCTGAGGTCTGCGTCTTAATAGATAATATTGACGTTGGCCTTTATGTCACTATAGCAGGAAAATCTGACTGTCACCGGAAACTAATTCTAAATACATTATCTACAATTAAAGGAACAAACAAATCTATTTATTATCTCTAAATGTGCATGTGCATAGATAAAACAGCAAAAACTGTGGGCACTCCTGGTGGCTGTATTGGATTACATAATTGATCAAATGATTTATGAGCAATTTCATTACAACAGAAAAAAAACGGCTCCATCCATCTTAAAAAGGTCGCAGAAGCGATTTGATAACACAACGAAAGGCCTGAGGGATTTATTTCTATAGTGTCTCATGTCGAAAACAACATGGGTATGAATACAGCACATGACCTTGGTTGATGTCATTCCCTCTCTTTCATGTTGTCTTTCATCCAGCACACTGGAAATGCCAGGAGAATATTTTTTTTTAACAATGACAAGATTGTGGAGTTGCTCTAACACATAGAAAATGTCACATTGCTGGAGGAAGCGACTCAATAATTATTTTTTCAGTATTCTATTTGTGCTAAGCCATAAATTATCCTTTTTAATCAAATGATTTCATCAGTTTTACTCTCCTTTTTCAATTTTACCCTATCAGCCTACACACCATAAATACAATAATATCTGTATTGTAATACTGACTGAAAAACTGCTTTCATCCGACCATATTTTATCATACTAATCCTAAAGCTGTGCATACAGTATGTTCTAACACGGCTGCTTGTTTCAGATTATAATTGTATATTACGAAATAAAAGTTGAATTTATTGGTGTTTATGTTATGCAAATTGCCCGGAGATAGATTGTCGCACTGTGATTGATGTTAGCCTGGCTGAGCTATTCAACTGGCTGCAATACTTATTAATGACATCGTATATATTTATGTTTTTAGGTTTGTGGTCCAACCAGGGGCCTAATGCTCGATATTTATCAGAATTGTATTGCCTGAAAAGAATATTACAGAGTTTGCCTGAAACTGTTGCATGCCTTGTCAGGATGTTGTATAATTCTGTCACCCATGACTGAGTCTAAAATTGGTCATCTCCGCTCAACATGAGGCATCACACTATTAGGTCTGATAGGGACTGACTGGAGAGGGGGGAGCGAGGGGCAGGAAGTACGGAGTGACTGGGCACTTTCAAACATGTTGTTATTAATCAGTTTTGCATAAAAAGCTTTTTATTTGTGTATCCATCTGTGCTAAATTCATTACCGACAACAGCGTTCTCAAACTGTTCTCAGATGCCCCCGGGCAAAAGGCATTTTCTTCTTTTCTGTAAAGGCCCAGTAAAGAAACAAAAACAGGACATCATGCATGAAGCAAAAGTGAGGACTTTTTGAGGAGTCAACCACTTAGTGGGATTAATGAACGGAGATTTTGTTCCCAAGTTGATGGGAAGATAAATGCTTTTTTACTGTCGGTAATGAGGAAGAATCACATTTATTCAGTGTGATACAACAGTTGTGCAAACTTCCAAAGAAGTCTTTTTTTAACAACGTGCCACACATTGCTGTACTGCACGTTACTTGCACTTTAAATACATATTCAAGGAAGCAATAAAGGAATGCAAACTCATGTTTCAAGAAAGCCTTTGCTTAAATACTAACTTACAAAGTCAAAAACTAAATTACAAACGTTGGATTTAGATCAAAAACGTACTTGTGCGATGAGCAAATGTGTCCACGTCCTGTCAACAACGGAGCGTAAATAAAGGCAGAAGACAGGCTTTAGTTGTGAGTAAATCCCTGATACTCTCCAAGCATACCAGAAGAGTAAATTACCAGGGTTTTCAGGTGCTCAGCTTTGAAAAGTAAGCAGTTAAATTTAATATGTGTTTAATCTTAACATCAGTATAATGGGAATGAGTCCAAGGTCAGCAGCAGAGCGCTGGAGGCCAGAGGTCTGAAACATAACAGTGGCTAAGATGATCAAAAACATCTCATCAGACAAATTATGAATCATTTCTCTCCATTTGGGCCTTGATTCCATCTGTAAGGCAATATTTATTCCCCTCACCAGCAGGACAGATTGAATCCTCCACCATGTCCACAAACCATGTTTCACTTAAGTCGGACAGCCTCACTGCGGAGGAGCCCTTGTGATGAAAGAAATAAAAACAAGGTGCTGCACTGATTATTTTTGAGCAAAAATGCAGGTCACTTTCAGGCTGTGTGTGTGCGCGTGTGTGTGTGAGTGTGTGTCTCAATGACCGGAGTGTCACCTTCACAAGGTCAATTAAGTACTCAGTTTGCCATTCAGTGGTCAAACGCTGCTGCGGTACATTCAGTTCAGCTTTCTCATGCTAAATTGTTGGTTATCCCTCCGCGGGCTCTATGCTAATAGATGGTAGCATATGCTAAAAGCAATGTCTGTTAGAATATTTATGCAACAGCACCGTATTTAATGCAGGATTAGCATTTGTTTGCTCCATTGTTCAGTAAAATCAGTACCAAGCACTGGTGTATTAATGCATTATACATTTAGTTAGCCCATGGTACATTAGCCTTAGAAGTTCCACAACTTACTACAGAATTATGAATATCTACATTCATTTTTTAATACGCCGTACAACTGGCAACTCAAATTAGAATCAGTCATTCACGTTACTTGATCTAGGTCAGGTTTAACTTAATTATGTATGAGAGATGCGCGTTTATTTAATTGCTTATTTATTTGAATTACTATTTGTAGTGTAGTGTCACCCTTTTTATGCCGAACGGCTGTATTTTTCCACTTTTAGATAGCGACTGCGTGAAATAAATTGAAATGATGTGGTTGAGGATGGAAGTAGTATTATATGTGCTATAATGTCTCATGACACAATATGATTTTATGTGTATTAGCATGCATCTAGGTACAACATGTGCTGCATATTATGCCAGCGTGATTGATGATTGATGATAACACGAATATGTGAATGTGCTATGTTAGCGACGATACACACCGCATTGTACTGGTGTGTATAGAAAGTAGTTAGGCTGTTGGCATGCAGCATGTGTACCAGTATTAGGTTTATATATTTACGCTATTTATAATGGAATCCGGCCTGAGCCCAAATGTCACAGGCTCTCTCTATTAGATCAGCAGCATGAAACAAAAGCTATTCCACTGTCAAAAGAGCTACAGCACAAAGCTCTGCAATCATTATGACAACGTCCAAAAACAGCCTGAGAGAAGAAAAACCAAACTCTCTGTTTTCATCATAATCCATAAAAGAGTGGACACCAAATGCCAGAAAACGGTGTTATAGGCGATGCAAAAGAGATCGTTTTAATTGAATCGCTCATATTAGCATTTTAACTGCAGTGTATGTCTTACAGTGTGTTGCTGTCCATGCTGCAGTGGTGATTATTGAGGAGCATGGCTCAGGATTTGGCAACAACAGAGCACAATGTGTTATGGAAAACGGCACTTTTGATGTCCTGCATGTCTGAGATAAATGTAAAACAATA
This sequence comes from Bovichtus variegatus, assembly GCA_943593645.1. Classification (NCBI taxonomy): domain Eukaryota; kingdom Metazoa; phylum Chordata; class Actinopteri; order Perciformes; family Bovichtidae; genus Bovichtus; species Bovichtus variegatus. Next base: position 16,295,386 of record CALSCE010009506.1, on the reverse strand, counting down.
TAATATGACGGCAAGGGAGACCGGTCACTGCAGTTCCCGCATTTACTCGTCTGTTTTATTGCCGGTGTTCATGGTCAAAAAACGCAATCCCCAGGGAAGAAATGCGGTGTGATTTGAAAGTTGCCCTATATTTAGTTCAGCTGCTTTAAATGCAGCCTGTCAAGTTGCCCCGTGTGCTGCAGCACCTCTCACTCCGCCTGCTGCGCGCCTGCCCGGAGGCCGTGCGCTCGGTCAGGTGAGTTATTTCCAGGACTGTTCCTTAAACACCCCCCACCACACACACGCACACGCACACACACACACACACACATACACACACACACACGCTCTAAGTCGTCCATTACAGTGCCTGTCAGCCAAGCGTGCAATCGATACTCCCCCTCCGACAGCGCGCACATATGTGATGGAAGGCAAAATGTGAGGAGAGGAGGAGGAGGACAGCAAGGGTAAAGAAGGGATGTTAGAAGGAGGAGAGGGGCAGGAAGGCTGGGAAGGAGGGAAGTGTTGGTGATGGGGAGTGTGTGGCTCGGGGGCAGCGGGTGAAGGAACAGGGGAAAAAAAGAGAGATGACAAGAAAAATGTTCAGAGACCGGAGACAAACAACAGGGAGCAGTAATATATAACAAAACACAGAGATAGAGTGAGTGTGGGAGTAGGAGATGGAGGACAGAGATGAGGAGTGGCAGAGGCAGAGGAGAGGTGGAAAATAGAGGGGGGAAAAAAGAGAATATGTGTGTGTGTGAGAGAAAGAGAGAAATGGAAAGAGGTTGTGGGTGGATGAGGAGAATGCTATATATAATGGCAGAGGTTCAGGAATAGATCAAAGTGATTGTGTTTTGTGATTACCTAACGCTCACATCTGCAAACAGTAGCAGCCACCAGCTGATATCAAAGACCCCACACACACACACACACACACACACACTCATTGACACACATACACGCAGGAATATACTCTGCAAAGTAACGCTGGCACACACAGGCCGGCAAACCTCATCTTCATGCTAAACTGATCTAACTCTCCACTAAAGAGCTTCTGTCGTCTGGCCCGGGTTGATAAGGGAAGCAAACTAACACAAACACACTCTTGTTCACTCGTGCTATGAACACATCTCATACACATAAAAAGAGTCATAATCAAATATAAATGCACAGACATGGCTGTTTTGTAAACGCTCCGGCCAAGCTGCCGTGCTACTCTCCTGCCACAGACATGAACACAATGAGCCATGGCAAAGGCCTTTATTGGTCCTTCTCTGCTCTGCATGAACTCTAACCTTTTGCTCATGTGGTGTGAGAGGAGGGGCATCAAGAAGGGTTCAATACCGACAATGGAGATCCTGTAATTATCTGAAATTTTGCACAAAATCTACAAAAAGGGAACAATTGCTTTGGGAACTCGCTGTTTACAGAACATGTGCATGTCTGTATGTTCACATACTTACGACGTTCATATGTAATGACACAAAGAAACTCCCCAACTTCATCAATGTTAAGTCCAATTATTATTATTATTATTATGGTAATACAATTAACTGGCTTACTGAGACATGCAGGGCTTTATCCTCAAATCAGTGGTATTCAACAAGTTATAGTGAAAATAGAAATAGTACCATTACCCCTCAAACTACTAAACCTCTGCTACTGCACACAGTAATAACCTCATGTCAGCACTATTAAGGTTTTAATGATAAAAGGCTTTTTTGAAAATCATAGAATCAAACGATTATGTAAGTTTGGTCCACTCAAAGATAAAACATATCCACGTAATCTAAAAAATATGAATTACTACTATCTAAATGATTATAATATATATAATATTTATTATTATCGGCAGTTCTGTGTTTGAAATCAAACTAAAATACTGATATACTCCCAGAAAGTAAGGATTTTACTTTCATTCATTTTTAACATTCAACCCCAGTACCAGAGGACGTGTGTGTGTGTGTGTGTGTGTGTGTGTGTGTATGCTGCTCCCAGCTGGCCCAGTCCTCACTCAGCTAGCTGCTCCTCCTCCTTTGATTCCCAGCGATTGGGGAAATTAAATTGTTTTTGCTTGTGTGTGTGTGTGTGTGTGTGTGTAAGTCCAGCTACAAGCCTTTACAGCATGTCTGTGTTTGTTTGTGTGTGAGTGTGTGTTTCCTTCCTGTCTGAGGTGGTGAGAGTGAAGGCTGAGGGCTCAGAGGGAATGCTACAGCCAGGGCACGGGAGGAGCCGCTCTCCTCTCTACTTAGACACCACATTACTAACAAAAGCCAACTATCCCTGTGTGTCTCCTTACCAAGCTGTGGAGTCCAAGAATATCTGAGTGGGGAGATAGGTATGGAGGTGCTCCAGTTTCATGGCTGCATAGAGCAGGCGGTGAGCTGCACGCAGCCAAGGTGATCCCTGCCAGCCATTTTGCCCTGCATTTAGTATTCATTTTCCAGGCGATCAAACCCGCTGCCAGGCAGTGGAGAGAGTGTGTGTGTGTGAGTATTAACGCGCTCACACAAATTGAGAGTGTGTGTGAGAGTGTGCCTGCATTAACAAACACATGGGTGTGGGTGTGCAGATGTAAGCTTGACACCCTCACAGACTGATATATAACAAAAGTGTTGGTGCACATGCGTGAGGATGTGCGCAAGTTAATGAATTTGCAAACACGTGTGCATCGTGCAGCAGGGCTGATTAGGAACACAGGGATGAAACCAGAATAGGCCAGGGGCCAGCAGACCCCGGCTCCCTGTACACAGCCAGTAGAGTAAACCTGGTTGCGCGCAGCTTCCTGCTGGGGACGGATAAGGCAGAAAGGGGAAACACAGGAAGTAATGAGAAGGGAAAGAACAAAGGAAGCAGTAAAGAGGGGTGAAGCGGGGAGAAGGAGGATGAGCGGAGGAAGTGGGTTTGGGGAGAAAAGACAAAACAGCGCAGTAACAGGATGAGCAGGAGAGGGGGAGGAGGGGAAACGAGTGAAAAAGGGGCAGAGTGAGCAGAGAGTGAAACCAAGAGGGGGATGAAAAGTGTTCTGTTGTGGTGGTGGAAGAGGAGGAGAAGAAGGAGGAGAAAACAGATGAAATGGGGATAGGCGACGAGAGGGAAGGAGCTGAGCAGCAGTGCCCTGGCAGCATGCAGTGGAGGCAGGCAAGATGGCTGCAGGGGACACAGCACCCGGCCAAATATGGTCATCAGGACCCAGCTCTGTCCTACTTTCTCTAATGGGCTAAACCAAAGCCTGGATGATGCAGGAAGAACTATGTATGGTCAGCGGACAGCAGCCTGTCTCTTCAATGTGTCGTGATAGAATGAGTGATGCAGGACTTCGGCCTAACACACAACAAAGCTCTACAGCTTACACACACATGCGCGTACACACACACACACACACACACACACACACACACTATTGTCTCTAATTCGCTTTATTTCATGGTGAGCTAGTTGACATGCCGACCCCATGCTGAGGGATGCTTCTCGATCGTGTGAGGGTGACTGAGCAGGTGGTGAATACATTGTACCTGTCCATTAGTGTGTGAATGTGTGTGTGCGTGCTTGCCTATGTGCGTCTGTGTCACGCCCCCCGGGGGTCCCACCAAGCTGTGTGAATACTCGTAAATCTATGAAGGCGACCCTCAGGTTTCACTTCGGGCTGTGGTGTAATAGACTGGAGACAGGTACCATACACACACCATGTGGTCAGGTCAACAACCTTCAGCTGTAACATCTGTACACATGGCGGGCAATCAGGGATGTACAAATACGTATTGACCAAGGGCATCGCTGCAAGTGGCTCTCCTCCTGTTGTTGTTTGTGTCCTCTCTAGCTTTAGAAGCGAAGGCAGTGCTCTCAGATAAAAAAGCAACAGTGCATCTATGTTGTAAACATTATCTTTCTTTTGAATTACTTTCTCTCCTAATTAGCTTCTTTTGTCCACAGTGTTTTTCCTGGCAATCTTGTCCACCCAAGAATGTGGGGACAAACAACCAACACTGATTACAAAGGCATTGCTATGGCCAGGAGATAAAGCATGCCAACAGAAAAGCACTGCTACTGATTCATCACATCTATTTCAGTTGTCCTACGCAGGTCTTGTTGCTATGTGAGTTGCTATGATTGACCAGCGGGTCTCACATCCGTATGCACAGCAAATTCCATTGCTGCCTGAATTAAGCCATTATATGAGAAGCAGCGCTTCAAAAGAAGGGGTCTCTTTCATTATGGCTTCTGTGTCAAGAGCTGCAGAAACAATCACAATGCTGCAGCTGTGGAAACTTAAACAACTCATATGCTGTAAACCAAAGGCATTCAGATGGCAAGAAATGCCTTCAAAGAATAGGGCTGCTGGGTGAGATGGCTCCAAATGTGACAAAGTGAAGTCCCCTTACACGGCTCCATATATGGACACATAAAGGAAGGTGTCACTCTCGCTGTCGTTGAAGCGAATAAGTCTTAAACGATCCCATCACAAGAGCCTGCAGGCTAAAACAACAACAGCTGAAAAACTATATACAAGCTGTTGGGGCATCAGGAAGGCAGCATATGGATTTTTAAAAAAATGTGACTTTATTATTAAGATTTAGAGGAGTGAACATACATTTCATGGGGAGACTGAAAGATGCACCCAAGAATGTATCTGCCAGCATACTGTAAACACCGTCACACCAACGAGATGTTGTACACAGTGTGTTTTGTGACAGCCCACACACAAATGTACCCATTATCATCACAAAATATGCGCAATAACAGCACATTTTCAAATCCCTTCTCCTCCGCCCAGGAAATGTTTTCAACAACAACTCTGGGAATTGTTCGAGTTCTGAAATGTCACTTGCGTTCTCCTGCAAGGCACCATCTTCTTCATCAGCCGCTCATCTGGTGTGTGCTTGAAACAGGCCCCAGTGTGGAGCTTAGTTCTTGTTCTTCCTGACAGCTACACTTACGATGAGGCCTGTTGGCATCACAGTATTGGTTTTAACATTCAACTACAATGCTTCTTAACAACTCCGCTGTGGCTGCTAAGCCCTGTATTAAAGCATAGATAGCATGCCAAAATAGTTCTCTGCATGCCATGTTAGACAGGCATGCTTCCATTCAGAGTCCTGATGAGCAGGTGAAAATTACAGACTGACGGAAAAAATGTTCAAGTAAGTAATTAGCTCAACAATGATGCTTGCTCACTTCGGGCAAGTAAATGTAGCAAATCTCATGCCTGATCAGGTAAGTGGTAAGAAACGATTCAGCACACCGTTTTTTACGGAGCTGATGATAGTAATGAAAGTAGGTAAGAATAAAGCCATCTCGCTTAATTCTCATCTGCTGAGAGATGCACATGAGCAGTACCGATTGGGCACTCACGAGAAAAATAGCACGGCAAAGACAAAATGTATGAACTGAAACACAAGCGAGCATTTCAATGATCCTGCACACAGGAGTATAAATCGTGTGGCGTTAGAGGATGTGGACGAATGACAATGACATTTAACATGACAATTAACTTAGGTCTTTGTTTTTATTTGATACACTATTGAATCCAACTATTTGCAAAAGGGCAAGTAAAAAGCGACTCTGGGCAATGTCTGAGCCAAAAAAACAAAAAAAAACAAAACACGTATACGTTAAACTCTGTGCATTAAAAATCCACCAGTGGTCAGGTGTAACAGAGGAACTAGATAAGGAGACAGAAACTAGAAATGTGACAGTGTTAAGTGAGTGTACGTCAACTTCAGTTGGGTGTAAGTGCTGTGGTAAAGACTCTGCCCCAGGAGGAATGAGGTTGGACCGAAGGAAAATGGGATAGTGAGGGAGGGAGACAGCCCTCTGTTCCTGTCAGGTGAGCTGACACACACTCACAGGTTCTGACAGTGTTTTGTTAGGAGTTTGCATAGCATGGACACTCAGCGACGGCCAGTGGCATGTGTGTGCACGTGTCCTGTATTTGTCTATGCCGGCAGGAAGCCTAATAAGCACGCAACCGTGTGTGTGCACATAAAATTATTTGTGAGTTTGTGAAGGTGTGTTCATCTCTGTCAGTGTTCAGAATGTCGCCAGCAGTGCGCTGATGGCTGCGCAGCGTGGATGACACCTCCCGTTGACAGTGTGCTCGAAGCGAGGACGCTAGTCATAACATAACAGCAGGAAGGTGGGAGGACATCACCTCCAAGCACACACACACAGACACACACACACACAGTGACACACTATGACACAGTGTTAAAGTCATATCAAGGTCCTTATTTAGATTGGCTATCATCTCTGACCTCTCTCTCCATCCTCATTAGTCGGACTAGACAGCCTCCGCAGGCCTGGAGCTGCCGCAGGCCCACACACAAGACGTGTGGTACAGTAACTAATGCACACAGCCGTAGGTTTCATCCTGCTCGTGGATGATTTGTTGTGCCATAATTGACTGTTTGATTGACATATAGTCTGGTTCTTATCATAGCCTTTTTTGCTAAACTGAAACCAGGTGCCAAATAAACTCAACATTGATCTCTAAGAATCCATTTCAAGCATTTTCTCAGAATATGATTTGCAACAGATAACAGTTATACAACATCAGGGCGGGGAAATTTGAAGACTCCCTTTGGAGGAGAAGTTAGAGGTGCAGAATTGACTGGCGAGGAGGGCACAACATGAAGTCCGGCAATGCACCACGAGAGCCAGAAATGGGTTCAAATCAGGCTTGTGTCAGATTTCTCTCTTCACATTTTACCTTCAATGGACTGTACAAAGAAAAAAAAAACTAGTAAAATGCAAAAGTGGTCCACTGCCTTCTTTTAAATGTCAGATGTCAAAATGTCAAATGCCCCTCGAGTACGACCTTAAAAATCAAAATGAAGGTTGAAACAAGCATAATCCAAGGACGTCATCTGCCCATACTGCTGCCTGCCTAGCCTTTAATTATTAATGTTAGCATGTGTGACAGAAAGAAATGGCAGGTCTTTACCTGGAGGACAAAACCTTTCATTATCGCTTTCTCTTTTTTGGTCTTTGTTCCTAATTCCATTTCTCTTTCTCTTTTTTTCTTCTCCTCCCATTTTCTCCGCATGTCTCAAGTCAATTCGGTTCAGTTCAAAGGGTCTTTATTAGCGTGACCAACCCTGTGGCGAAGTGCCAGCTCACTGAGAGGGAAGGCTATGATGGAACATCAGCAAACCACAGGAATCGCAGCACCGCTATGTAAACACACATCAGGTGAATGACAATCAACACATGAGAAAATCTATGTGTGTATGTGTGTGTGCAGTGTGAGGTCTGTGCATGTGATCTTGCATCATATGTTATAATCCAGGCTTATGTATATTTAGCAAATGAAATTATTTTATTAAACAGAGATACACAAAAGGTAAATGTGAGTACGCTCTCGCCCACACACGTCTAGCTTGCTTTGACTGGCAGTTATATTGTGTGTTCCATGCATTAGTCATGTCTGCAAAGGAGGACACATCCACCGCATGCCAAGCAGCTACTGCTGGGAGAGAGAGAGAGAGAGAGAGAGAGAGAGAGAGAGAGAGAGAGAGAGAGCGAGCGAGAGACAGAGAGCGAGAGACAGAGA
>CALSCE010009506.1:16256388-16287240 GCA_943593645.1 Bovichtus variegatus | reverse complement strand
GAGAGACAGAAGGTAGTGATTGGCTGGAGTCATTGACTGTAGGAGAACAGCGGATTAGCATCTGTGACATCACTTCAGAGAGTCAGGTGGTAGGTATTAATCCCTGAAGTTGGATTAATTGCCATCAGATACCAAAAACAGAGATTCCACATTTTTGGCAATGGCCCAGAGCCTGTGTGGAGCTGACATGGTTCAAGCAAGTAGCAACCACACCAGCTGAGAGCAGTAGCCTGGGAAACCTACTTCAATTTAAGCCTTAATATCATTGTTACAGCCATGTCTGGACTGGAGATTGACACATCCATTAGCTCACCACTCTACTCCAGTCTGTCGAGCTGGTAACCTTTAAAGCAGTGTTAATTTCGTCAAAGGCTATATAGCTGTATGTCAACAACCTTTTTCTCCATGACTAAGACGAGACGGCAACGACGTCATTAAACACTAACTGTGACTTTATTAACATGTAATGTTGTAGACGAAAAAGACGAGACTGAAATGTAGTTTAAAAAAATAACCCAAATCTATCTGTATTTTCGTTGACAGAAAAGAGGAGACGAAGTTTTATACAGTCGACTGTTTTTTTCTTCAATGCCAACGTCTTTCAGTTTGCCTACTGATACGAGGTTTTAGCGTACACCCTTGAGAATGGTATTGATCTTCTCATCTAGCTTTCGGCTTATACAAAAGTGTTGCACGTCTTTGGCATGTTGGAAAGAAAAATGGCGTTCATTTAAGGCCTCTTTTTATCACCACCCTTTCTGACCAATAGGGCTGTCCTTGCCGACTTTGACAGATCTGTAAAACTGAGTTTCTCCACAAAGAATCACACAATAGTAAAAAGCAAAGCCAAAATACCACTATTAATGTGTTTAAGTGTCATAAGTTTCGTGTAAAGAAGTCATTCAGCAAGAAAAAAGCATAAAAAAATGACTAATCAACTCGAAAAATCTGAGTCGAGTAAGACCTAAACGAGCGATTAGACGCCTAAAAAACAAATGGAGTGAACTGCACAACATACAGCTGAGCAAGGTTATGTGAGGTCGTGTTGGATACTATGGCAGCTAATAGCCTAATGAGCACAACCAAGGGCAAAACGCAGCTACACACTCTCACACACACATATACACGCTGCTGCAAAACATGGCATGAAACACACATGCACAGACAGACACCCAGGTGGTCTCATATCGTCGGTGCGTCTCAAGCCACCTTACCTATTAGAAAACCAATCATGTTCTGCACCTGGGCCTATCAACCGTAGGAATCTAACTTGTTTTCTTGCAATCTGCTTATTTCTTGTCCTACAAATGTTCCATTTGTCATAGAAGAAAAAACATGAATACTGCTAGAAAACCTGAGCAGCATTTGGTAGATTGTTTATATATTGGAATAAATGGTTTGTGTCAGGCAGGTACGTTTGTGTGTGTGAGGGAGAGTAATCGAGAAAGAGAGAGGCTAAACAGGGCAGAGACAGAGCACACAGTTTATGTGCTTTCAGAGTACACATACTGATACAGAAATAAATCAGAAATGATTACAAAGGAGATGGTCAACAAAGGTCTAACAAGTGGTCAACACCCTCTCTATGTTGTGACATTTTTTGTAACAAAAGATAGGTGAGACATAAGGGTTGGTAAGTAAAAACAGGAGTCAACCAGAGCTATACAACGGTATATGATACAGTTCAGTTTTTCGAGCTGAAAACTGGGGGATATTTGGTCTGAAGATCTAAGTCCTCGTTCCGCCCTCTTCTCAATGAGCTGAAATGCGGTTACGACACCAACATGGCACAAAACACAACTTTGTTTCATCCTTTTGATCATTTGTTCAGTCGTAGGTTGAAAGAGAGACAGTATTGATTGATGTGAAGGTATTTCTCCAAAGTCATATTGCACTGGTGTAATGTGGTCTACACCATATTTGAAATAAATGTTTCATATAAAATATCATAGATTTGGAACTGTATTGTCTGTGTGCTGCCAACAATAAGCCTCCTGAGCATTGTAATGGGAGAAGTTCTGTACAGTCATGTAAAATAAGAGATTGTGCTTACAGCAGTTACACGCTTGCGCAAGTACTTAAGCGGTACGGCTTCGACTACTCCGAAGGTAGAATGTGCACCCGGTGAAATATGGTCTAAATGTAAACGTTCAATCAACGTTTTCAAGTGATTTGTGAAAAAGCTTTTACTTTTGAATCTATTTTCTGAAATAGACTAAGCTAAAGTTATCATCCAGGTAACACTATCTGAACGTTAAACCATGTAACAATAGGACCTTTCCTCTGGTGCCACCCTCAAGCAAAATGATCATTTCCCCCCAACGACTTTGTTTTCTGTCCACGGAATTCAAAACTACACAATAGGGCTGGCATTTTTTATTCCATATTCAAATTACCGTTGGGTAAATATTGGATCTGGAATGATGTGTGTGTATAAGTGCAACCGGCCGTGCCATCTATTCCAGCAGGGAGCTTTGATAAAATGCAATCCTTTTTATTTTGTACTAACAGGATATGATGCAATATTTATTCAACACCTCCATTCCCTTTGTGCATTAAATTGGAAATAGTGTACATCACATCGATTTCTTAAGGAGCGCTGGAAACCAAAAACAAACATGGTACAAAGATGGCACCCCATTCATACCAATTAAAGTCGCTAACGGAGCTCATGTGCCGATGGATGTGTGGGCTTCCTCGCGCTTGCCGCATTATTGGGCCCATAGAGCACGCCCGTCCATAACTTCTGCAGGCCGAGCTGGCTGACTTCCTGTTGGCTCCCTAAACACATTTATGGGATAAGATAATTAAGTCAAATGGCTCTTCTAGACTTTCCAAATGTTACTGGACCGAATGGATCAAATTCTGGTAAAGAGTCATTTCAGGGAGGGGTTGTGTTGCTCAGAAAAATGTATTTACCGCTTCCAAGCCAGTCCTTTTCCAATGGTTGCTAAGCTTTTCAGTGTGCGTCATTGGATGATCCTAGAAGTTCAACAGCACGCTCAAAAATCAATGTCACTTTTCCAGTGTGCATACACTACAATACATAATCAAAACCAGCTTAGAAATAATATGTTGTATGGAATAGGGACACGGCTTTAGTCTTACTTTACTTACTTCAAACCCTTTTAAATATTAAAGTCTGACTAAATCAAAACATGTGACATGTAATTAAGTGTGCCTGTCTCCTCGGTGACACTGTGATAGCTGACTGCAGCCCTCTAATTATCCTGGGCTGTAAATATTGTATAATTCCAAATTGAGCGACACTGGGGTAACACATCCGGTACTAAATACTGGCGATAAGAGATGACACACTGACGCCTTCGTTTGTAGCCGCGCCCCATGCCTCACCTTTCACCTGTCTCTCAACACGCATGATCATCATCACTCCCACACAAAAAAAACATCCAGCGCGCCATCCACCATAATCACTTTCACACCACAGAGGGACAGAGAGAGGAAAGAGAATCAGAGAGAGAAACAGTGGCAGAGTGATTAGCTTGACATCACACACAATAAGGGTGTGATAGAGGAGGGAGACAAAAGAGAAAAATGAAGAACAGGTGAGAGGCCGGGAATGAGAACAAAGCTAATAAGACGTTGAGATAGAGCCAGACACAGAACAGAAGCATAGAAATGAGAGAGAGAGAGAAAAGAGAGAGATAGACAGCCGGCGCTAAAATACAGATGGGACGTGGAGACATGGTGAAGGCAGACAATGAAAATCAACACCATTTCATTTGTGTTTAAAAGAGAGAGGCGAAAGAGAGTGAACAATTCCTTAATGGTTGAAGGAAAAGAGAGCAATAGATAGAACATGCCTGGAGGATATCACTATATTTATACTCTACTATGCCATTATTTATTTATTTCTCTCCCTTGTTCCGTTGCTCCCTTTGACGGGCCCCAATTTTTTAATAACATGCATATCTTTGTTCTTCTTCTTGATTAAGGGATGGAGATTGGGAAGACAGTGCCGTAGGGGCCAGTGAGGACCACACTCCTGCTGGATGAAGGACAAATCCCCCTCCTTTACTTCCTTCCAACAATCCCTCCATCCCTTTTCTCCCCACATGCCTCCACCCTTCCCCCAGCGTTATGCTTCTTCATCCTATCATCACTTTTCCCTCTTGCTTTCCCTGTCTTGACTTCTCTCCCCTCCCTCATCCTGAGTAGCCTCCTTCTGCCCCTCCCTCGCTCGTCTTCACACCCCTCACCTTCATCTAATCAACCACTCCCTGCATCCACTATCATTTACATAGGCGGTTCTCTATTCCACACTTCTGTTTACTCATTGTGTGGTAATACATCTCGACATGAAGCTGATCCTTCTGCATTTGAGCTGGAAAATATGATTTAAAAAAAAAACCAAAAGAGAAAACAGGAAATGATTTTCACATGTTAATATGAGTCACAATACATATGCAAAATCACGGATAAAATAGTCAAATAGATGTCCAGCAATTGCAATACTGCACACAGAGGACCGTGACCAAAAAGAGTAACTAGTGATTAAGTAATTAGTAATTAATGAGTCGTTACTAAGTTTGTGCCGCTCAGCTGGTTCAGAGCTAATCAGGAACAACTCATGAAGAAAGTAGTCGTCATTCAAATGCACAGATACTTATGAACTGATTCATTAATATAGTATCTCCCAGTCTCTCCTCTATTAACTCATCATTATCTATTATATAGTCCTCGAATCAGAGTTATTCAGGAACTACTCATTAACGATTCGTTAATCATCAGGTCCTTCCTTCGTAACTACTCGTTTATGCACACCGTATTCTAAAGTGTTACGGATCATTTCACATGTCTAAATCTTTTATGAAGAAAAATAAAAAGCTGCTTCTGCAATTAATCACTTTGCAAGATTGGATGGCATTCTTTGTAAAAAAGAACCGGATAAATAATTCAAAGTTTTTGTTTCCCCCCCCCCTCCCTTCTCCTCTCTACTCCTCCAACTCGTCCTGCTGGTAACAACCCAATCCTCCAGCCTCCCTAGCATATTAACATGACAGCCGTCAGCACCTCTGTGCAGCGTGGCCTTTGTGCTGGGAGTCTGTGAGGATGCGTGGATGCCTGTGTATCTGCAAGATGTGTCACGGCACATGTGGTTCAGTCAAGTGTGCGGGAGTTGCGAGCGCAAGCACACAGTGCATGAACGCTTATTCACAGTTGAGAGTTGTGTATTTTGAGCGGCTCTTTGCTTTATTGCACCTTTTACTCCGCCACTTTAATTTGACAGCTAGTTGCCTGTTACTTTCCTAAATCTAATTCTAATTCATAACAGTGCATCACATTGTTAAATGTGATGCACTGTTATGGATTCAACTGCCAAACAGTTTAGAAAGTCCCTGTAGGTCAAATTAGCTTTAAATATAAACATTAAATAGCTGCTTACATGTAATAATCAGTCAAATAATATAATAATATAATAACATAACTCTCTGAAAGGGACACTTTTGCATAATTATTACTTTTGTCTATGTAAGTATTTAAACATTTTGGTTGGTTGGAACTTACTGTCAGTGGTTTTGACTATTTCTTGGTTAAAAAGTGGTTCAGTTGAAAACAGTTCACTGTAAAGTTTGTAAATCATCCAAAGTGAAGGGCCGTCCACACCAAGAACGATAACTATAAAGATAACTATAAATCTATCATTTAAAAAGTGGATGGCAGACTCCACACCACAACTTTGACGACTACGACAGTAGTGAATGATCTCGTCGGGATCACTTTTAGAGCGATTTGATGAACGATGGAAACACTGACGGCCAATCAAAACTCTCCTCGCCTCCTTGGTGCTGAAGACACAGCAGCTGTTTATCAACTGTTTATTTATTCTTATTAATCATATTCTCATTAATAAGACGCACAACGGATAAATCAAGTGATTCATTAATGTTGTATCTGCCGTTTCTGACTGCGTCATTTATGTCAACTAATTGATGGTATTTAGGAAACACTTTTTCAATGGTCTCCTCAGTAAATACAATTTATCAAACACTTATATAATGTAATATTAGGCTGCAAATTACACTATAAATATAAATGATTAAATCATAAATGTAAATTTAACCTGAAACCTATTTATTTAAGTGACAGATCTTAATGCTTCCTCCATCACCGCCTTCTGCCATGAACCTTTTGCAAGCCTCGCCACGGCAACAAAACCCAGACATACCTCGGACTGACGCTGGCTTTCATTTTATTGGTCCAATAAAACTTGAACAACGTACAGTGGGCTGCAATCAGCAGTAAATATGTGTGCACGGGTGTGTGTGTGTGCGTGTGTGTATCTATGCATTAATCCTCTATGAATGAGTGTGTCTACAATATGTATGTCTCCGTGTCATATCACATTTAACGCATCATGTCACCCACCACCCTTTGTTGCACATTCTTACTACCATGATGATCTCTCACTATCACTCCTTTCTTTTAGCTATTTTGCGCTATCTGTCCTAGTGTGACGCATTTTTCTCTTCCCCCTTAAGCCTGTAATGCATACGTGTACATACACACACACACACACACACACACACACACACACACACGCACACACACACAGATTGCAGATGTGCTGACACAAGGATATTCTTCCTTCCGCATGAGCCTTCTCCTCTAAGCTTCTGGTCAGGACAGAGCACACACCACACACCAGTAACAGCTTAAAGACTGGATGTCACTCTGTGAAATCAACAACTAAACAAACACGTGTGCACAGGAACAAATACACACACATACACAGTAACGCATGTGCATTATTTATTTTTTCCATTATCCTTCACCTTCTGTGGAAGCCTCTGTTTTCCCCCACAACATTTGCCAATAGTCGTCCTTCCCCTCCCTCGTTCCCTCCTGTAACAAAGGTGAAGGTCACAGAAAAGAGCAGATGAGGGAGGGAAAGAGAGGGAGACTATAATGGTGATGTTTTTCAATTGGGTTGATTTATGGCTGGCTGTTACCATTATTTTACCATTTACTCCAGCAGGCTGGAGGAACCGGGCTGGACAGCTCAAGCCGGAGGGGGGAAAGCGAGCGGAAGAGGGAAAAGGCAAACACCAGAGCCACAGGAAACGTACCGTTCGGACACAATGAAGAATAATGCAGCCAGGCTTTTAGGATGAAGACAACCAGGGCGGAGAAAGATAGGAGAGAATGAAGGAATAAAGGAGTGAGTGGGAGAAAGATAAAGAGAGGCAGAGGAAGCTTAATGAATGTAAAGGCTATAACAATGAGGTGAGGTAAATTGTCCATTAACTCAAGGGTTTCTCATGCGTGTGTGTTGCCTCATCATAACGTTCCAATTTAGCGGGTTACACTCTGATGCTTCCTGGCCAGACACATGCAAAGCGTTTTTTTGGATACCGAGTTAGACTAAAGTGAGACAGAAGACAGCGATTGAGGTGGACAGATAAAAGTGTGACAGAGAAGAGAAAGGGGAAGGCAGGAGAGTAAGACAGAGAGAGCAAGAAGGAGGAAATGTAGTGGTGGAGACGAGATAAAGGGAAAGATAGCAAAGCCAGAGAGGAAATATTGAAAGTTGAGAACGAGAGCAATAGGGGACAAATGGATAATTCAGCTGGAGAGGAGGAAATTCACTGGGGGAGAGAGATAGCATCAGTTCTTCAGATACAGAGGGAGACAGCCACTGCAGAGGGACAGCATCGAGACTTCAATACAGACCCGAAAGGAACAGAGAGCACCGCATTATCACACAGCCAGAAACACAATTATTACTTTCGACAGCCCCTGAGAGAGAGGAACAAAAAACTAAGAGTGAGCCAGCCAACGAGGGCAGCCATGATGCGCAACACATGACACCACAATTTGGTGGCAGAAAGGGGCAAACTGGATGGGAGGTTAATCCGTTTTAATTGGTCTGTTCAATCAGAGGGTGCGATGAGGAAGATAATGACGGGAGGGACAAAATGACTTCTTACTCTGATGTGGCCTAACTGGCTAAATTGAGTCTGTCACATCAATGTCATTAAAGTGATTCAACAATGGATATCAAATGTCACATACCAATTCATTTTTAATGAGTTGAACAAGTGAGCAGCAATAGATTAGGCACCTCATGCTACAGAATATTTCAACACCGCTAGTGATGGCAGGTATTTGGCAACGTTTCCACACCACAAACCAAACACAATCGGACACCTGTCATTAGCACTTATGAGTCAATTTGGTGTCTAAGTAGCTCGTAGTGCCGTGCCAGGAATAGCCACACACACACACTTTAGCACCTTAGCCACTAGTATGACCTGGAGTAATACTTTCTGGCCATGGTCTTTGTAGACATTTGTTTGGCTACAGTGGACTGAGCAGTTTTGACAGATGTCGAGTTGAAATGATGAAACACGACGAGAAATTATAAACAGTTCGAAGGCGTCTCCATTCATCGGTTCAGCCAACTGCTACAATGTGTTTATGTATTAGTGTTCATGAATGCACGCGCGTGTGCGTGTCTGCGTGCATGTGTAGGAGTGTGTAGAAGTGTGTGTGCTTTGTCAGTGGTAGAATGTAAGTAAGTACCTTTACCTCAAGTACTTAAGTACAATTTTGAGGTACTTGTACTTTATTATAGTTTTTCCATGTTATTCTACTTTGTACTTCTACTCCAATACATTTTGGAAACCAATATTGTACTTTTTACTAAACTACATTTATTTGATAACATCACTTGTTACTTTGTAGATTTTGATTATTAATAGAAAATATCATTCCATTAATAAATGAGGATATATTGTCATAGTTTAAGCTACACAGCATTATTTGAAGTAGCTGACATTAGCTCCATCTTCACCAGCTGCAACATTAATGAATACATTAATGCATCAATAGTTATAATCCAGTATCTTAAAATGTACTTGTAGAGCGGACTTTTACTTATAACAGAGTATTTTACACTGTAGTATCAATACTCAAACATATGAATACTTCCTCCACCACTGCATGTGGTACATCTGTGTACGTGTTTGGATGTTGCCAATGTGTGTAGAAAAGGAAGAAAGATAGACAAACACTGCATAAAAAGGATTAGCTCAATATTATGGAGGAGCTGTCAAATGCCTATAAGACCAAAAACACATTTTCCCTCCCATCTCCTTTAACCGATGTTGCTTAATCTCCAGCCAGATCCGCCTCAGAAAGACTTAAGGACTGTTACTGATTCCCCTAATGCTTTCAGATGAACCCTATACGTTGTGACATGTATTCAGTTCACCAAAAAAAAAAAGTGCGCCGCCTTTAACGCTGAAGGAAAGTCAGTTAAAACTGTGTATTTCATCCTGAGTGATGCGGGGGTTGGTTGGCTATGCAGAGGGTTTTTCATAACCAGCAGCCTGCCACACTGGAGGCTATCAAACTCCAGTGAGTGTATTAGCAGTTCACCAGGCAGGGTTTCTAATCACACCACCGCTGCACAGGGCTGCATGGGATTATAAGGTGCTGGTTCATATTCTCAGCCTTGGGGAAGCACTGGGTTAATATTCCAAATGCCTATAGATGGGTTATGATTGGGAGTGGAAGTGGAGGGAGAGTTATGTAATGTGCGGTATGATTATCAGCAGTAATTGATATTATCATCTGGAAACTGAAAAATGGGATACCTGTCCCTACAAAAAGTCATTACAGTGAATCTCTAGAGGTTAATGTTTTGCTTAATAAATGAACTGACAAACAGTGTCATTAAGCAGTTGACAACATAATTGGTCGGATATTTTTTAAATACTGAGCAATGAATGGCTAATACAGTACAGTAGATGATTTCAGATGTTTTCATGTCTACATGGTGCACTTCAGCTTTCTTCAGTTTTCTATGTAATTAGTGCCTGCCTACTTTCTCATCAGTGCATGCACAATTAAACAAACACGAGGGTTAAAATGATAAATACTAGCGGATGAACTCGCAGCACTTCTCGGCCACAGTTCTTTTCATCAACATGGCCTCTTGGTCTCTAATGAGCCTCACACCTTCAGCTTTGCTTTGCTCGAAAGTAAACATTGATCATGTTTATTCATGATATGCCAATATGTGCCACTTCAAAAGATTGTCCGGTTGGCACTTTCAAGAGAGTTGCTCTCTTCCTCTCACTCTTCCTCTCTCTCTCTCTCTCTCTGAGTTACAGTAGCTCTCCTTTGGCCCAGCCTGCTGCACCTGTCTCGCTGCCAGGACTCGAGCTTTATTTACCGTAAAGCTTTCATACAGATAAACACAGCAGCTGCCGTGCACTCACACACACACATACACACACACTAGCACGCTCACAGATTTTGGCTTCTGATCAGAGCAAAACAAAACACGGCTGTTCTGGGCTCGCCTGTTTGTTTGATTCCTGTCTTTCTTTTCGTCAATTGCTCTCCCTCAACACACCTTCACCTTCACCAACACCCGTGAGAAAGCAGTGGCCTGAGCTGGAGGAGGTGGAGGGAGACGGAGGATAAGGAGAGAGTTAGTCTGCCACTCCCTCCCTGCCCCCCCCCCCTCTTTCCTGACGACTAATCGATATGTTTGGGTTCCCTCCTGTGGCTGTGGCCCAAGCGCCTTGAAAGGTGATCCTAACAGAGCTTTTGCCTTCGTCCATGAGAGCATGGAGAAAACCAGCCGTCCTAAGCCTGGCAGATTAGCTAGCCACTGGAGGACTTCACACCTTTCTGCTGAGCTATCGTTCCTATCTCCTCTCTCCCCCCTCACCTCCTCCCCTCTGCCTCCAGCAACCCCTCACTACAGAAGCCCCGGAGGATACGGTTGTACACACACACTTCCCTTTATTAGCATATTTCTGAATTTGGGTTTTCTCTTAGAATGGATTATTGCACAACAGTGTTTTAATATCAAAGCCTTGGTGGGAGAGTAAATGAGGTTGCTGTTGTAATGAATGGTCTCTCGTGAAAAGAGTCCTATGTTTTCTCTGCTTCACAACAACACTGAGTGAGATGGATACATGGCAGCAGCAAAGATGATGGCCCACAGGTAACACACACACACACACACACACACACACACACACACGCACAAACACACATATGCAGACAATCACACATGTTACAATCATCCCGAATTGTACATTGATCTCTGCAGCAGCATGGCTCGACAGGCATGATTGCCAAATGAAAACAAAGGCTGCATGTAGTGTTGACACACACCATCAGTCACAGATAGCCTGTGGTCACAATGATTACCTGCTGTATGTAAATCCATTGAGCAATAAGGCAGGTTATCCCCTTCTGAGACGCTGTTTTTATTATCGTGGACAGGATATCACTGGCAAGTGCTACCGGCAAACTGCCTTCAACTGATTATGTCCCATTGAGACTAGATGGCCAAATTGGAAAATTGTGATATCAGGGGCCGAGGTTACACAAATCTTCAGGCAGTGAAATGATAGCTGTGCATTTTGTCGTAATTTGTCAGTGTGGGCAAAGATCTGATATTGTCGGGTAAACAATGAATCTTCACTGGGGAAACATATAACTGCTAATTAGCTACCTGGGATGCATTTGGTTTTCCAACAGGATACAATCAGGTTACACTTATTTTTTTTAAGTATTATGCATATTGTTCCTAACTGTACCGTTAAATCTGCTATTTGTAATGTGAAAGGGGTCGTTTGTAGTCCTAAGACAGAACATTTATTACCCAACTCTGCAGTTCCCATCAGCCCTAAAGAGCGTTTGAGCATCTTTGAGCTCAGAGTTTTGGCTTCACTGTTTTGGTTCACTCTTACCGCTCTCAACAGAATTGTTTCCAAACACAACACACAGCTGTTTTAAGCAAAAAAAACATTAAAATCCTATTGTACGCTACCTTCCGAGCACCAAAAAGCATGTATGCGCGGTCCTGTGACCGTCTCTATAAGCTTTGTGTACGCATGCACATACGTGTAGAACGAAGGGGACATATAAAGAGGGAGCTTTTAGTCCTTATCTCTGTGTGTCGCTATGTTAAAAGGGCACATTCACCAATTATTGAGAGATTGTAACGTGTATGAAAATGGTGCCGGGTTTAGAAGATGGTTAGTGTGCATGCAAATGTTTGTATTTACAATACTAACACATCAGCTGGCGAAACAACCTAAGGTTACCCAATAGCTCAATAAAACAGATTACACAATACAGTTCAGTGAATGAAACCCAAATCAACACATGTACAAACATTTGCAACAGTATAGCAGTTCTATGTTTACTTAGCTGTGTAAAGCTAATGTATACTAAATATACTATGCTCAGGCTACTTAGCTCTCAGCTGTTAGCTTAGCTGGTGAATCCTTTGAGATGAAGGGAAGCAGGCGTGCTGTCTTTGCTGGTGGCGGCGTGCTGCCAGTCGAGTCGTTGTGTCTTTGCTGTTCACTGCTTCGTCAGCTGTGTGCAGGACGGAAGAGACGGGTCGCTCCGTTTTTTATCTTGCAGAATGCAGTTAGCTCCTTGCTAACTACTTGTTGCTCCTATTGTGAAGGCTAGCCGACTGTGGAGAGCTGCTGCACGCAATTAACTTGACTTTGGACAGACGCTCGTGTCCTCTGCCATTAAAGGAGAAAGTCCAGTGATCAGAGAGCCATCTGATGCTGCGGGCGCGTGCTTTCCGCTGGGCCGATGCCGCGGGAGCCTGGGAAGGTCCATCAAGGGAAGAGACTCGGAGGAAAGAGAAAGAACACATGGCTGTGTTTTGGCTTTAGCAGCTGAGTTTTCAAACTTAGGTGCGAAAAGGTGAAGTCACGTTGCAGGAAGTGAGGGAGGGTCTTGACACAAAGGATCATGGGAAATTGAGTCCAATAGTTCAATCTCCATAGTGCGAGTATCCCAACACATTCATCAGGTTGCCGGGTGACTTAAACTGAATGCTGTTTCTCCGTATCTGCTAGTTATTTAAATATGACGATTTAAATACTAACAAGTTTGCCATATCAACTTTATGAGGAGATAATATGTCAAGTGTTGTGTTTAGAGCTTGTTTCTGCTGCAGTTATTGCCGGTTTAGATGCCATTAAATTAAATCAAAGTCAATATAACACCTGGTATATAATACTACAATCTATCCCTAATCCACAATTTGCTCACAAGTACACAACAGCTTTCATTTACCATCTTTTAAGTGAGACACACAATATGTTATGTCCCACGTTATCCTACCGATTCTCTTATGTTATCTTTGCAGTGTCTTTTTAAATAAGTCACTGTGGGGCTGCTATGTCAGCGAACTTAGCTGATGCGCGCCGCTCTCATCGGCTGGGTAACGCATCAATCAATTTCATTGTCCAGACGTTTCCCTTCGCTGTTTTCTGCTTGATTTATTGCTTACATATTTACAAAGTGTCTTGCATCTAGGTAACATAATCAGAGACACAGTTAGGTAGCTTAACCAAAGTTAAGTAACCGCTAAGCTACCTGCAAACGCCATGACAACGGTCAAAGATTTTATGCCTCACCCAGCATGCAAAATGCCTGGCTGCAGTACGCTTCCTGTATAAATGCAATCCCATTATAGGTCACTGCCACCCAGTGCACAAAACGCTGAGGCAGACTGCAGGTGCTAATAGGCTGGTATCACCTGTGTGGATCTGCTCTCTCAGCCTGTTTTATTTTCAGATCACAGACAGTCTAACGAGCAATCGGAAATCATATGTGCCTCTCAGCATGATAGTAATACAATGCATTGACCATGACGATGGTAGTATGCACCATAAGGCCTCTCAATAGGGTTTCATCATGAATCAAATTCAAATGAATTATAACCACACACAGGCAGCACAATACGGCCATTTGACAGATCACTCACACAGACGGAAACTCACAGATGGAAAAGACGCCTACGCAACATATATATTGCATGGTATGCATAAACATGACCCTCACTTGCACAAACACAGGCTACATCAGATGTTCATGTATGAAATACAGTACACTTGTGCTCGCACATGCAAAACGCCAAGCTCCTCAATCTTCTTGTGTAAAAATGCAGTTAGTTGTGCACAGATAAAGCTTTTTGTGACTACAACTTTTCTGGGTTTGGTCAAAGTGAAAAATCACAGCAGCACTTAGAGATTCAGAGAAAAACACAAGATAAATTACTCGAGCTTTAGACTTTGATTCCTGAGCAAGTGAATAGCTCAGGAGGACTTGAAATAAACACTGGTCTAACTACTCTGTGAATCAAGTACCACTGAAACAGAGACCAAAACATTTTTTTCATTTAAAACTGAGCCTCTCGGATGATGTGCTGCTATTGTTTATCTTAAGTAAGCAGAAAGGTATTGCCCTCAGGAAGGTGTCAAACCATTTAAAGTTAGTTTGCTTTAGCGAAGCATTTCTACATTATGTCGCACACACACACCTCCATGAGCTTAATTACAGTGAACACTTCCTTCCCTTGGTGTCTGAATTTACATTACGCAGTTAATCTGAAAGTTATACCCCAAAAAGGCAATCATGCAGATAATGTACTATTTCCTGACATTTCTGTATATGTGGTTGCAGTAGGGGGCAGTGGCGGGGGGTTGTCATCGCAGCCAAGTGTTGTCTCAGTTGAAAAAATGTTTTCCAGACCCTCCACACATCAGTGGAAATCTAAAGCCCATAAAACCACAATTGAGTTATTTAATTACATTTGTTTTATTGTTTTAATTAAGATATAATGTCATGATATGAGCCCGTTTGGAGTATTGTGTTTCATTTAGTCAATTAAATATTCAGCAGTTTAAAATCAGGCAGTAGCCCATAATCAAATGCTGCATCACCATTTGGACCGAGGACAGCTGAGCTGGAACTGACTCGCATATTAATACTTGGTAGAGCTGATTACAGGCTCTTTACTCACAATCCCAAAATACCAGTGTTGTGGAGATTATGAGACACGGGGCAAAACATGGAAGTGGTGATGAAGTTTGGCCTTAGACTATATTTTAGGAACAAGAAGCAGAGACGGCCAGGTCTTTGGCAGGCAAATTATTTTTATGCTATGATTTAATTATGAAGCACAATCTTGATTTTATGTTTTTAACTGAAACTTGGCTGGACAAAGATAACAGTGCAGCAGTTCTTATAACTTCAGTTTTATGAGCAATGCTAGAGTGCACAAGAGTCGCCATTTTGTTTAATAATTCTATCCGGTACAAACAGATGTCTTATGGTAATTTTCTCCTTTTGAATAAGTTGAATCAGTTGAATACCTCATGTTGATCCACCTGAATAAAGTGCAACCTTTTTGGTTCAACATGCTCACACTAGCGCAGATAATGGAAAACAACAAAATACCAAACTATAAGTACGTGAACAACACACAGATTTATATAGAGATATTCAAGCACCGAGTTTGAAATGTCCTTGGACCAAAAGAAGAACGATTAAAATAATGCTCTCATTACTACAATGCTGTTTTAGTTGATGGCAGGGTCGAGTCAAGTCAAATGTTTTATTTGTATAGCATATTTAAAGACACAGGCAGTTAACCAAAGTGCTGAACAGGCCCAGAATACAAAGCAAACAGAAGAAAACAATAAACACAATAATAGTAAAACAGTTGCAGCACAACAGAAGATGAAGTCAAGGCCTCGAGCTCAACTCAATCACATGCCAATGAGAAAGCTGCATCTTCAGCAGTGATTTAAAGGTTTCTGCAGTCTGAGCTGTTTTTATATGAAAAGGTAAACTGTTCCACAGATTAGTGGCAGCCTCCGCAGAGGTCGTGGTTGTGTCTAGATCTGGAAACATCCAGGAGCATCTTATTGAGTCCTCACTAAGGCCAGACGAGTGGAACGCATCACTCCAGTTTTCAGACCTTTTCACTGGCTTCCTGTCTAATACTTTAAAATACAAAGCACTGAACTTTTTAGGGTCAAAGTATATTTTTGATCTGCTTCTCTGTTGTGAACCATCCAGACCTCTCAGATCGTCTGGGACTGCTCTGAATACTTTCCCCAGAGACTAAATTAAACATGGAGAAGCAGCATTCAGTTTTTTATATCACATATCTGGAACAAAGTCCCAGAAAACCTGAGATCTCAGTTCTTTTAAATCAGTTCTTAAAACTTCCGTTTGTCACACACTGTACTTTTTACTCTACTGTTTAATTTTTCTCATTGTACTTTAGCTGATTTTAATTTTTTTTAATCCTGTTAAATTGCCTTGTGTTTCATTTATATTTTGTTTTGATATCTTATGAAATTGCCTTTTTGTTGAAAGGTTATGAATAAACTTGCCTTGCCTTAATGTGCTGCAGTTTTCGCTGTTTAAAGTTTTTATTAACCAATGCTAGGAAAAAAACCTGGGTGGCTGACTAATTGAATAGATAAAGTGCCCAATAGGTCACAACTTCTTGCTAACTGAATGAACATTTTACTGATTATTTAACGGAGGATGATGCATCTGCTGAATTCTGTCCAAGTAGAAAACCCCACAAAGATGACTTAACAGCAGCTTTTTTGATAATGATATAAGAGATGAAAACTCTCTGGTGGGTGATTTCATTAACATCCTACAATGATATCTACATAAATCTTTAATTTCCAAAGAAAATGCTGTGTCATGTTTTGTAGATATCAAGTTGAGATGAAAATCAGTCATGATATGAGATGGGAACCTCCAAAAAAAATATATATATTTTCATTTTGCAAGGACATCCCTGGACTAATAAAGTGAAATCTTTATTTCTTATGATTCATTCATTTTCTATTGTACCAAACTGATTACAGTGCAATATTCATGGCAGCACACGTTGTTCCTTATCTCTAAGCGAAGACAGATATCTATATAGATCCTTGGCACAAACCTAAATTAGGATCATATTGTCTTGTAAAAAATCCCTTCACTGAACCACCTTACAGTATGTGAAGAAGAATTGAACAAAAAGCCAAAGATCTCTATGTGCACAGTTATGTTCAGGTACGTCACTGTTATTTATAGTAGGCAGCTTTAATGGTCTCCTAGAAGAGAAAAGGCTTTGCTTGTTACGTGATTTAGGTGAGACTGAACACAAAGTCCGTAAGTGTTATTGTTTATTGTATAATGATTAAAGGCCTATACTTTCTGTTGAAAAAAATACTACAACAGTATATTTGGTGCGTCCACGAGGGCTACTTTGCATTACCTTACTTGTAAAGACGACACGGGTGGTCCTCAACTACACTAGTATTTTAACAGCGTTTATTTTGTCCAAGTAGGTTAAAGGAAATATGTTCTATATGATCCTGGTCTAGGCTGAGGTACCGAGCCGAGCTGAATCCTACGTATATTAATGATCGGCTAAAGAGAAAGGCGATACCTGGAGATATCATGATGAGTGCCATTATTACACTGTCAGGCAAACTGCTGCTCAGCAGGAACCACAGTGTAGAATTAAAATGTAAAATAGAGTCACTAGACCAAGGCTGACAATGCTGTTACCTGGATGACTTTTGAAACATTTTTCACACAAAAGCAATTATGTAGAATTGTACCAGAGTGGATGAACAGTACAAGACTGCTTCAGCTCACACTGTTATAAAAGACCTTCTACTGTAACAACATTGTCTAAATATGGGGTTTTCAAACATCTTCACACAAAGGCTCCCCAAACAGATACATACCATTTCAATCAAATATAATTTACTACCGTTTATACTGTTGACAAACGATAATGAAATATCTGATCACAACAATCACTCCTATGATATGCCCTCACTATCCTTTCTCAAAATAAAATAACTAATAAATAATTGTTTACAGCTTGACCCCCTCCGGCCTCCTCAGGGGTCTGCAGACAGGTTTGATCAGTGATTGCAGTGTGACTTCCCCTGCTGAGACTCCATTTTCCAGCTACAGGCTTCGCCTGCTTAGTAGCTGATTAGATTAAAAGGTGCACTCTTTCACTCTCAAATGTATTTTCTAATCTCCTGATTCATGAGCTGACACCATTTTGACAGATAAATACCTGTGAGGCTGGCAAAATATTTGTGAATATTTGTAAACAGCGTAGTAAAATACACCTCTATTTTGATCTTTTTTTTTTTTTTTTTTAAATTATACTTTGCAAAGTTGAGGAAAATAATGGTGAATAAACACAACGTTTAGCAGTTGGCCTATTTACTCCCTGTCTTGGCGAATTATAAAGAGGTTTTTTTTATTCTGTTTTAATTATCTTATGGTGCGATTTAATGTTAAGTCTGCCTACAAACTAGCTTTCCCTTGTGGTGCAATGAAGGCTGCATTTCATTCAACACAACAAGTGAATGAGGCAAGCTGGACCGCAGCTGAAGCTTAAAACATGATGAGCACAGTGACAAAGCAAACCCTCTGGTGAGAATCAAGAAATTGA
Organism: Bovichtus variegatus; assembly: GCA_943593645.1. Classification (NCBI taxonomy): domain Eukaryota; kingdom Metazoa; phylum Chordata; class Actinopteri; order Perciformes; family Bovichtidae; genus Bovichtus; species Bovichtus variegatus. Next base: position 16,268,939 of record CALSCE010009506.1, on the reverse strand, counting down.
CATAGACTTAATGAGCAGTCATGCCACCATGAAAACAACACGCAACACTACCCAGAATGCCTTTCGCCAGCCTTGCTATATTCTCTGGGGGACATGTCCTGAAATGACCTCAAATCAAGCCTTCCAGCCTTTATCACTTGCACACTCACACAAGGCAATCTAGCGGTGCAACATTATAGCTGTGACATCCTGAGCATCCGCCAGCCGGCTGATTAGGACAAGCCGAGTCAGGACCGACGGTCAGGACTGATCACCTGAGCCTCAGACCGGATTACAATTATACTGATAGAATACTGACCTTTTCTACTAATGCTAATACAGCAGTGTCACTGCCTCCTTTTAGGGTTGTTTTGGGTGTATCTACTGAAGCACAAGATAACTAGAAATAGGCCGACACAAAGCGTTTACAGTAACAGTACACATATACAAATGATCACACTTCCACCCGCTTCGCACACATTATACGCATTGCTTTTATCTTCCTGCAATCCAATCTTAATGACTCCATTAACTGAGAGGCCATTAGTGGCATTCACTTTATGGCCATCCAAACAGCCCAGCCGGGAGCACATTATGGAAAGGGCATGTGTGTGCTAATGTCCATCTCTTGTCATCCTCCTCACACACACACAAAGTCATACACTCACTCAATCTTTCTCCCTAAGGCCAGCTAGCCTGGAGCAAGCAGGAGTGGACAAACAACGAAGCAAACAGGGCCATCTTTTGTGCTCCATTAGGCAATGAGGAGCAAAGGTTTAGTGCAGGCTGCAGTGCCTCGCGCTGGTGGTCAAGCGGCGGAGGATTGAAGGCAGAGGAAACTGAAGTGCTGCTCGGTGTTAGAAGAGATCTCATCCCAAATTAGCGTGGCTCTCTCTGGAGCAGGCGCTGTCTGTGACACTTCAGGGGTAAGCTACCACGCAAGAGGCATCATGGGGCATGATAGCAGAAGCCAGTCACAGGAAATATTTGATTCAGCGTTGATAACACTCTTAAAATGATCTATTCCTGCGATAACACTACAAATGTACACCTTTTTGAGAAGAGTGAAGTGTCCCCTGCTATTTTACAGCACAGTTAAAGAATTAACAGCTGCTTACCACCTTTGAAGAAGGAGCAGCTGTTTGCAACAAAGAACTGTAAAATGATTAATGATGCAGACAATGTGGAATTGTGTTTTTCTGCCTAAACATTATGTGGAGAATCATCAAGTAACAATATTGTCAATTAGAAATAGCAAATAAAAATCTACATCAGCGATTAGAAAATCTAACCCCGAGGTATGATGGGACCACTGATCTGAAAGGACCCCACTGGTAACAAACAGGGCAATGGGAAGCTCGGAAACCCAACACGAAAGATTATCTTATGAACCGTGAGCATTTCTGCCATAATTTAGACCAAGTCAAGTGAAACGATGGGAGCATACTGTACAAACCCAGTATACTGCTGCTGTGGAAAGCACTTTAAAAAGGGGAAGAGCGAATGACACAAACATATAACTGATAATTAGGCACATCATTTCCATATTGCCTTTCTGTTTCTGCATGTCTGGACTCGCTGAGCAGAGTGCATGTGATTCAACATGGACGCCTTTTGACTGGAGCTGTACTGGTTCTACTCAGTGACTCACAGTTATTATGTGACTGTGGGGCTCAGCTGGGGAGGGCCTGGGGTCAAAGTTCATATGATGTCACTGAAGCAAATACACTCCATGACATGAACATGAAACCTCCACTAGATGACAAATGTGCTGCACGGAAACAGAAACAGAAACTGAAATGAATGGTTGCCAACTTGCAGTGCTCTGGGGCTGTTTTAAGCTGCATGTTTTTGCTGTGTGTCATATTTCATTGATTTTGTTTTGTGCCCTCCTCTCTCCGCTCTGGCTTGTTATTTGTTACTCTTGTACTATACCATCACATGCTAAATGCGTCTTCTATTTCCTGCTCCAAGCTAATCTTTAACTCTGCAGGCAAATGGTTGCTCCTGCTGAGAGGAGAGTGGAGATGCTTCCTTTCTCATAGGGGGGGGTTTGAGCCCAGCCCAACCCTGATATTAGCTCACTACTCTGGGAGCAGTGGGTTTCTGACGGTTGTACTTTACTTCCACTGAGCAGGACTGGACAGCGGTTTCTGCTGCCTGCTTGTTTTCCCCCCTCTCCAGAGGGGTGCGAGACCATTTATCAGCTACCAGAAGAACACGTATCGATGTGCAACACAGCCTGGGAATTCAGCTTTTATTACGCTTTAAACTGCAAGGTCAACTTGGCAGGAATCCGTGTCAAAGCTGTCAAGCGTGGTAACATGAAACAAATAGCCCACGCAGAGGATGTGGTGTAAAACATTGAGATAAGGAGCAGACATCTCAACATTAGAGCCTTGGTTTATGTTTACACATGTGGAATCAGGTAATATACTGAGCTTTCCCTGTTTGCTTGTTTTTTAGTCACTTTTGGAGCAGACAGTGCAACATTAACAACAGTAGAAGAGATAAGGTCGGTAAAAATTTATGTCATATGATTGAACATAATGACAACATCCATCAATTTGAGAAGAAAACCTGGGCTAATAATATTTTTGCCTCAGCGTCCTTTTATTTACGGCCACTTGTCATATTAAAAGTCACATCATGTCTTTCCTCTTTCACTCTACTGCAAGCAGAGAAGCCATGTTGTGAAGCAAGGGGCCTTGTGACTGTGTAATGTAGTCAGTACTGTCATGCCTTTGATGCCATCATATGCCAGTCCTCCTCTCTTCTCTGGGTTTTCTGACAGTGACAATGGGGATCGGCAGCAGCATGTTATCAGTGTGCAGCTGCAGTAATCGTATTATTTAGTAATCTTAATTCTGAGAGGCTGACCAACAGTGTGAACAAAGCGGGACCTTGCTAAGCCCATCAGAGTGCTCCCATGGAGCAGAGGTCTTTTCCTGCTCCGCGGCCCCTCTAGACCTGCGCACTCCCTTTTTCTCTCTCGGTTTCTCACCCTCCCTCCTCTATGTGTCCTTCTCTCTGTTGCTTTCTGTCTCACCCTCTCTTTCTCTTTCCCCTTCTGCTCTTGCTCTTCAATCTCCAAAATGTTTTTCATTCTCTCTCTCTCTCTCTGTCTCTCTCTCGCTTTTTTCCTTCCTTTTTTTCCACCCTCACAATCTTTCTGTCTCTGTAACGCTCTGAGCTGGGAGTTTGTGTAATGGCGTTATTCACAGTTCATTGGTCTGTTTGAAGGGACTATCTTGATTGAGCGTCTCCCGGTGCAGGGCCTGGTGACTGTGGGAGTGTATGAAGATGTGGATGTGTCCGCGGAGATAGATGGGCTTAGTAATATGCAGGACATTGCAGAGGCTGGATCTCAGTATACCGTTTCATGCAAGGCAAAACATAGGGAGATAAAAGGAGGTAGAGATTATATGCAGCCGGGGTGTAATGCTCAGGGCATTAGACGTGAAATGGAGGCAACAAAAACCTAGTCAGGAAATCAGCGTCATTCTCATTAACTGGTTCACCCTTTACAGTTTTAGCCCCTTTCCATCTCACCCTAATGAAAGCAAGTACACCGACACAGAAGCAAAAAACTGCTCTCAGAAGCAAAAATACTCACTACTAATTAGTTCAAATTAACCTCAGGACCAATATGTAAGCACGCGCACACACCACACACACACTTACACACAGAGAGAGGCACCTCCTTTGCCTCTTTCTGACACCACTCTGATGCTGTTGTAAGCTTGGCTGTAAGATCAAAATCTCTTTCTTTGGCAGACACACACGCGCACATGCACACGCACACACACGCTCACACACACACACACACACACACACAAACAAACACATGCTCAAATCGCCAGGAGCAGAGGAAGCACAGGAAAGCAAATCCACTGTGAAGACACCATAATACCAACACTGCAGTAAGATGGACCACGTCGTTTTTCTGCATACATGAGCTGAGAACTCGCTAATGACATACATGTGAACACATACATACACACACATAGAAAGAGAGAGAGTCCTACTTACAGAATGAATCAGATGGTATCAGAAGCGCTGTGCCATGTTATCGCTGTAGTAGTGAGTCAACACAGGCATTGAGATCTGAGACCACAGGGTTTTAGCACTTCAGCCGAGGGGGGGATGCCGTGGGGGAGTCAAAGGGGTTCACACTGTGTCATTGGGGGTGAGGACATATAGAGAGAATCTGAGGGCTCCAATGTTTATACTCAGATGGAGAAAATAATCCCTTTAGATCAAGGCAAGAAAAATCAACAATTGATGAAAGGAGAGGTTCAATTCTGTGTGCAGAGAAAATGAGGGATTGATTGGGCCGGTGTTTTTCTTCTCTCTATCTCTTACTTTCAGAAAAAAAGCGGAAAAAAAATAACAACAGCCCGTCTTGACAAATAAGAAAAGAAAGGGGTGAAAAATTAGTCAATCAAAATGGGGCTCCACCTTTCCTTTTATGCTGTCTTTTTTTTTTTTTTTGCTTTCCTCTGTCTGCCAACCTCTTGTTTTTCTCTGGATTGCGGCGGGCCTATGAGCAGAGGAACGGCGGCATCAGAAAACCAATCACCTCGCCAGACGACGAGAGAACATAAAGGAGTAAATGACAAGCAGATGAAGGGGAGGATTTCCGACACCTGCTCTCTCCCTCTGTTTCTCTGCTTCCCTCGCTCTCTCTCTCTCCAACCTGTATTTCCTTTCTAGTAACAGCCCCCTCCCTCCCAGCCTGTTTTTTTAGTGCATGGGCTTGCCACCGTACTGACTGAGCTGGATGCAGATGGAGTAAGATTCACCAGAAGCTACAAACACGGGGATGCTCCTCTTATTTATTTCTGTCTTTGCTTTCTTGCCTTTTCTCTGTCTCTTCCTCACACACTGCATAGAATGACAATGAACCGCACACTGTCTACTGTGCCGGCACTGGCTCGCTGCCTGACACTTGGAATAGGCTGTGCACCCGTCTTCCTGTCCGTCTGCTTTCCTGTCTGTCTGTCTTAGCAACCTCAGAGCTTTTCTGTCAGTATAGCTGTCCGTTTACCGGGCCATCTTTCAGTCTGTCTTCCTGGCAAACACTGAGATACAGACCAGGCAGGTACAGGGGGGGACATAACCCTACTCTCCTGCTCAAGTGCCCCCCCTGGTGTAAATCCCGACCCTCCCCATTGCGCTAACTAGCCTCCAACAGGCGAATTAGAAAGAGACTCCAAGTCTCCAAGAGGATTTCAAACAGTCTCAATTCTATGTTTTTCCTTTTCTTGCCTCCTCCTCTTCTTCTTTCTCTCTCTACCTGTTTACTTCTATTTTCTGCTTTTTCCCCCCCTTCTCCTTTCCTTAGTGCCAGTCTGCTTGCTCGTTATCTATTCTGGACAGTATGTCCCTCCTCTCTCTCCGTCACCGAGGGAGGCTGAAGAAGAATGGTGCTGCTTCATAATGTATTTCTCTGCAATGTGTGAGAAAAAAGGCGAAAAGGATAAAAAGGGGAAAAATGTGGAATAATGTTTTTTTTTTTTAATTGTTCCTTTAAAAAAAAAAAAAAAAAAAAGACCTCCTCCCCCACAACAAATCAGAACAGAGAACCTCTCGAGGGGAGATTTTCAATTACTCGCTTTTGCCCACAAGCCAATCTGGAAAAGTGGCCCAGCTCTGAGGTGTGCACAAAAGTGTCGAAATCTCGACAGGATATCCGGGCGATAAATCCGGACATGTCCGAAAGCTCCATGCCATTGCTCAAGCATCACTGCAGCTTATTTCATTTCAGATGAAGTCCAAGATGCTCAATCGTATATGCTCAACAGGTTGATTGGTTTGTTGTAAGTCAACTCCTCTGAGGCTCTGCCTTTCTCTACTTCCTGTAGACGGCTTCTGGTATCTCAGTCTCGCTTGTCCGGCCTCAACTCTGCAGGTTCAGGAATCGCTGGGATGGTTCGAGCTGAAAGCTGGAGATAGTGGCGGCGGTTAGGTGTGGAAAGCTCGTCGCTGGAGGGTGTATGTTGGCTTCCACGCTGCCCATTTGGTATCCATCTCTGCAAGGCTTCAGATCTGGAAGGAGAGGAAGAAGAGAGGCAAAGTAGAGAGGAGAGAGAGTAAGAGTGCATGAAAGGTTAGCATGGTGACATTTGTGTCACTCTGCCTTATCACGTACGTCATTCTCCTCCTCGTCACACTCCACCATGCCTGTCGTCCTGCTGTCTATTCCGTCCTTGTCACTCTTCCTCCGACTTTGCTGCTTGTTTGCTTCCTCCTCCTCTCCACTCACGCTATGATTTGATCTTTTCACTCTCTCCCAAACAAGCTCATCTTCAAACACGCCCCGTCACATCTCTCTTCTATTCCCTATATCCAATCTTAAATCCACACCTAGTCTGCTTTCATTCAATCATTTCTCCTTTCTTGTTCTTCAATCCAAGTTAGCTGTCCATCACACTACACAGTATCCAAGATGCATGTGATGGAGCACACCAAAGGCCGGAGAGAGACCTCTGACTGGTGAATGTGCCCGAGGCAGGTGGAGGCCTGCAGTCCAGGCTCAAAGCATTGTTCAGGTACAAGTAGTTATACTTGATGGGTGTAGACAGCCTGGTGTATGCTGTGATTTTTATTCAAAATTCATATTAGCGTTCCAACTTTGGAAAACATAAACTATGTGATCTGTTAGGATGTCAAATTTGAAATTCTGTGGTGTAGAAGTGCAATAGCATGTTCCTCGTAATCCAGTGGGGTTGTTCCTAAAACACTGTCCCTCTGCTCCACTGCATGCCCTGCTGCCCTCAGTGAGCTGTTGATGCTCTCCTTGCTGAAGTAAAAAGGAAATGAGAGACATGAGAGCTGTGCTGAATGGATAATCATGACACCATCTCAGAGGTAATTGGAGGAAGCATTTTAGATTCAACACCATAGATGGAGAAACGGTGCAAAAAGACATGGCTGTTTGCAAACTTTGTAAAACGCCTCATAGCTACGCTAGCTTGTCATTTAAGTGAGCGAAACAGAGTCAATTCGACAATATTTTTTAGGATAGGCTACATGGGCTGTGTTCAGACAAATAACATATCAGTTTGAATTTGTTAAACGTGAAAATGTGACAGTCCTTGTATATATCCCTTTGACTCTCAAACTGAAAGGAAGGTAGTAAGAGTCAGCTCATGTTTCAGTACAATACATGATACAGGGATCAAGGTTTGAAACACTTTAAATCTCCAACAGAGTTGGACTTTATAGGGGTAAAACTATGCTTTTGAGTTTTACTATTCATACTTTTTCTTTCAGTTTATAGAGCAAACGCAAAAAATGTATCTCTTAAATTAGTCACCGTGCAGCTCTGAATTATTCGAGAAATGTTGTTCGACATATAAATAAACAGAAAAATAGAAATGTATAGATGAGAATGTCCTCATAAAGAGAAGGTGCAAATGTCTGAACTTGTTTTCATTTTACACAAAAGAGATTTTAGATTTGGGAGAAACAAAATGACATCTTTTTAAACTGAGATTTTAAGCAGCATTTGAGATCTCATAATGTTGACATTTGATTGTGCTCTGTTGCATGTAATGTATACAAATAGATATCAGTGCCTTTTGATGTAGTTAACACGTTGATCAATTTTTCACCTCCACGATGCATATATCACCTTTGTGTGCCTTTATATTGTGCCAAGACATATTCTTACGTCCCTTCAAACTAAAAATGTTCCAGGCAGACAGGTATGCATGCAGATGACAGATGGCAAAACAAATGTTGGCCTGAGCTTAGACAGACTTGGAGCCTGTTGAGTTTCTTTTTCATTTCATATCCTTATAAATCATACCGCCTTTTGTTAAATAGATTGCGTAAATCTGAAAATAGCAGCAGAATGTCAAATTCTAAGTACGCAACAGGTAGTCTTGCCTCTATTACTATGCAACAGTTTGCACCTGTTGAATATATAGAAGTTATCTTTGAATTCTAAACAAAAAGCTCAAAGCTCACAACTGAGTGATGAATGCCTTCTTAATTCTGAACAGCACAGAGAAAGCATAAATTACTTTAACGTGGATGTAAACTGAGAGCCATGCAGTGACGATATCGTCTCTTTTAACAGAGCAAAACAAAAGCATTAAATAGGTTTAGTGACTCCTTCCTCCTTTCAGAGTCTGCAGAGGTGATGGTCCATTTAAAATGAAACATTAGAGGCCATTTGGTGTATCAGGTACAATCAATACCGCTGAATGGATAGATGTGACCCTACTGTGACACCCATATCCTCCTAGGACCATTTAGGATGAGACCATGTGTGTGTGTTTGCTCACTGGTTGGGTGAGTGCTCAGTGTATGTATTGTGTGATAAGATGTAGGTGGGGGAATTGGTGTGCAGAATCAGGTAAATCAGCAAGGAGTACAAAGACAAAGGTGCGTGTCAAACGAGAAACAGTGTATCTCTGTGTGTGTGCAATGCATGTACACGTCACAGCTGGTATGCCTGAAGCAATTAAACACATGGATATACTTCATAACCTTCTGTTTCACCAAGCCACACACCTCTGCACTCTCTGCATTGTGTCACAGGCGCACACACACATGTTGAAACGCTATCAAAATGATTGACACAAACACAGAAATAGCAATTCTTTCACACATACACACACACAGCATCTCCTTTCATTGCCTGTGTCAGGAAAGAGACTCAAACGTATTCGGTGTGTCTGAATTCAAACAGAATGTGGAGAGGAGCTTGAAGAGACTGAGAGAGGGATGGAGGCGAGGAGGGGGGGAGGGGTGACACAGCCGAAGAGGGGAGGGGAGAGAGAAGCAACGAGGGAAAGGGAATGGGGAGAGAGAAGCAACAAATTGAAGTGAGCCATTCAGATTTCATCCAAATCCATCAAACTGGACAGGCCAGTTTATGTCTCGATGGGGGGGGAGATGAGGAGAGATGGATGCTGGATGAAAAGAGGACGGAAGGAGGGATGGAGGGAAACAGGTGGGGGGGGGGGGGGTGTCGGACAGCGTTAGTGGGTGAGAGACACAAGAAAATGAAGGGAAGACCCATCAGTGATGAAAATTCTCTGAACATAACTAAATATAAATCAAGAAAATGAAAGGTGAAAGAGAATGGAAAGAGGGGAAAAAGGGAAGAGGAGGACGGACACTCACCCATTTCAACGGGTTCTTCACAGGCGAGCACAATCCCCGCTCTGTGATCCCATCCTGGGGAAAGGCGCAGCGAGATCCTGGAGCTCCCTCCGCTGAATACCAATGGGGCTGCTAATATCAGCTCACACACACACACTTACCGGCACTGTGGAGAAAAAGGCACAAGCACACAGAGTCAAGTCTGGGGTAGTTGTTTAAATTAGAAGAAGAAAAAAAGCTGTTCAGTGATGCAAACAGCATCTCTCAATAGAAAGAGACATTGCAGCACAACTGCATTTGCATTTCTTTCTTCCTCTCTTATTTTGTATTTCTTCATGAAAAAAAAAAAGCATCAGAGGCAGTGCTCACGCCAGAGGCATCAATCCACACACACACATACACACGCTCATTCACTGATATTTACAGCCTATACAAATACTTACTGAGCATATAGTCAATCCCAGCCAGTCCCACAGTCGACTCTTTTTCTGGCTCACAGCTCCACGGCTTCCAAGGGTGTTAGAGAGAAATGAGTTGTCCGCTATTTTCCCTCTCCCTCCCCGTGGGTTCCTCTCAGCGGTATCTGATGCAGAGATAAAAGGATATGAAGGCAGACTATTCGTCCTCCCTTATTGTCTCCTCATATGCAGTGTACATCCAGTTTTTCTGTATCCATTTGTTGATTCAGGTCCAATCCGTATGCCTGCCTGTGTACTTCGCTGTGATTCGGCGACACGCAACGGCAAACTGCATTCACTTAGTCACCCTCCCCTCTGCCTCACTCCTCTCTGCCTCTCCCCTTGCTCAATAGTATACCCGTACCTCCTTGGCTTTCTCCAATCTAATCAGCTCTCCCTCTCTCTCTCTGTCTCTCTCTCTCTGTCTCTCTCTCTCTCTCTCTCTCTGCACCCTCCCACTCTCTCCCCTCCTTCCCTCCTCCTTCCCAACACCCACTCATTTACTCTCTCTCTCTCTCTCTCTCCCTCTCTCTCTCTCTCTCTCCCTCCTAGGTATTTTTTCTCAAAGATGAATATCAACTCATACACCCCCCCTTCTCTCTCTCTCTGTCAGTCTCTGCGATAAGCATTTGAAATAAGGGAAAAGGCAAAAAACTGTCCATGAAAGAAAAACACACACTATTTGAAACACACACACACACACACACACACACACACACACACACACACACACACACACACACACAGGCCAACACACACACACAGGCCAACAGAGAGAGTAATCATAGGGATGTGTTACATCCCTAGCCAGGGTAAACTACCCTGACAGAGTTTGACATGGCTACATGCTCAGGGTGACAAACACTATCACAGCACCACGCGACTCGCCTCATACCCTATGACACACACACATAAATATATCTACACACACACACACACATGCACACACAGAGCAAACTCGGATGTAAACACGCAATTGGGCACACATACTAAGGCACATATTGATATAATGTCACTGATATGCATAAACACAAGCGGGGAAATCAGAGGTAAACACACAGGCATAAATCCCATCAGAGCAGATCAAACATGTATGCCGGCGTACACAGGGCTGGAATGTTACTAAGTACATTTGCTCAAGTACTGTACAATTCTGTACAGTACTACAGAGTAGTTGTCCAAAATACAAAGAAATTACAGAACAATTTGTACCTTACAAAAGGACAGACTAACTCAAACTCTTCTGGGAGAAGACCACGGGAAGCACTAGAGTTTAACTGGCAGGAGAATATGTTACTGCATGTCGCAGAGCAAGAAACATATCAACGTAAGACGCTTTTCTTCCCCTTTTCTTTTATTTCGTTTTATTGTGTACGATTTATATTCTATTGTTTATTTACAGTTTGAGTCTTTGCTTTGGTAACATGTTTAAATCATAATGTCATACCAATTAAGCCAATTTAACTTAATTGATTTCAGAGGGAAATGTAGTTTTTACTCCACCACGTTTACTTTACAGCTATTGTAACTAGTTACTTTGTAGATTAAAATTTTTGTCAAGTTTGTTTGATTGCTTTTGGCATGTTATGCCTGTATTGGACAGCTGACAGCACAGAGATGACAGGAAACGAGAGGGACAGAAATGGGGAATGACATATAAACGTGTTGCAGTTTATGGTCGTCACCAACACCTCGCCCACCATGGCGCTGTTTAGATTATGATTGCACATACACAACATGTCATCTTACAAAATACACTTGTTTATAGATTTACCATACAGTTGTACAGTTTATATATATACACAGTATATAAAAAAAGTGACTATCTCTACTTAAAATAGAGATAATGTAATATGAATGCAATACTCTAGAAAGAGCTTCACTGCAGAGTGAGTACATAGTGAGTACATTTTACATTGTTCTACTTTTACTTAATTAAATTATTTGAATACTTCTGGGTGTGCACACATTGCTGAAAATCATCTCTCCTCTCACCAGAGCACCCTGACACTTCATGTGGTACTCCTTTGAATGGAGCTGACATCCTCCTCACTATTTATAATGTTCACTCATATAAAGGCACAACTCCACAACAGCGTGAGCCCACTGCAAGCAGACAGCAGTCTCCAGAGAAGCCGTTCACACTATATGATGTCACTGCCTAACTCCCATATCCCACTTCTATCACGCTACGCTGTCTCATCCCCCCTAATGAGACCGGGACATTGGCCTTATGATGCCTTTGTTCCTCTTTGGTGCGCTGGTCGGTCCAAGTAGCCTTTTCAATATAGATCTTTTTCTTAACCTTGCAGCCCCGTTGCTCCCTTAGCATTTTATGTCCTCCAAGGCTATTAAACTCACCACAGTTTGTTGAATCATTGATTTTGTCACTCTGTGCATGAGGTGGCTCTTTAATTGCTAGTGACAACCTTGTGTTGCCCTACTGTGATATTTGTAAGTTAAGATTATAAAATAGATGGTCAGTTACAAGATTGCTGTTGGATTTTAAATGAACAAAATTACAACTAATTACTAATTAATCCACACTGCTTCAGTCCAAAAAATCTTATATACACAGTGATGGAACGTAAAGGGCCTATTTGTGTTTCCCAAATTGACTAATACCCTCTGATTTGAGCCTTTGGATACATCAACTCTGGTTCGTCCACTAAGCTGTCCCCTAATCAAACAAGGGAGCAAATATAGTATGTGACAATGCTGAGCTGTCTCCTCCGGTTTGGTCTCAAGCAGCCCCCCCACCCAATGCTTCATCATGTTTTCACCTATTCACTTTGCATCTCATATAATAATGCGCATCTCAAGATGTCTTTGTCCAGTGGGCGGACAGTGCTGGAACACCTATTACTCACTCATGCTTGAGCCTATTAGACTGCAGCCATGTCACGCCAGAGGTTCCCTTAGGCCATGGCTTTTCGTTTCTTTCCGGTGTGTGTGTGTGTGTGTGTGTGTGTGTGTGTGTGTGTGTGTGTGTGT
>CALSCE010009506.1:16224970-16251345 GCA_943593645.1 Bovichtus variegatus | reverse complement strand
TTAGTAACCAGAACGTTATGCGTCCGACAAAACGCTTAACATTGGAAAAAATAAATTAAAAAAATACTTCAAATATTGTTATATTTTCTGAAAAGCCAGGTAAATTTCCGTGTATCCACTTCATATACTACAATCTTCTTACCTGGAGGTGTAACACGAGCCCCAGAAACAGCTCGTGGTGTCCTCCACCTGCGCGGGACACTGTGATGTCAGCGAGTTTAGAGAGCTGAATACGCACATTCCTCTCCTGAGGGTCACTTGTGTATTTTAGTGTTTATAATATAAAAAGAGGTGACACTCAAAGGGAAACGAGCTACCTCATGTGTGCTTGTTTCTCATGTTTTCATTTTCCTAAATCTGATGGTTATTTTAGAGCCTGTGAATCTGCATAATTGTCCATTACATTTGGTTGTATTAAAAGATAAAACCCCTCTTTTCCCTGCCTGCTTCTACAGCCTATAAATGCCTTGAATAATTTAAATACATAATTGTAAAAACCATCGCACATGCAAGTCTACACAGTAGTTTATATTCATCTCAGCTATGAACATGGATGATTATAAATCATTTACTTGCATATTTGTCTCCGTGTGTTTTCAAAAATAAGGTGCAAAATAGAAAAGCAATTCAGTTAGAAACTTGCTGTGTCAGTTTTCGGTGACAATAACAATATTTTCTGTGAAGCAAAGGTTGTAGTCTTTTTATAAAAAGTTGTCCTTTAAAGTAAACCACGAACAGCCCAATGTCATTACTATAATAAATAACCTTGCAGTTTCCTTGACAACTGTAACATTACTATTTTATGTGCACTCGAAAGTAGCTGAATTCAGCTGTATTTCTTTGTAAATATTTGGATAGAGCATGGCTATAGTCGGTTTGCTGAGACACATTTCAAGTAAAACCAGATCAGACATTCATGATATAATGTAAATATAACTCTTGAGGTCATAAATTAAACTATTAAATCTGTTTTTGTTCATCCGTGCTCGTCACCAACCCAGAAAAGAAACTGAAGAAAGAAAAAAAAAAGCACGATGTTAAGCCTGAGCAAAGGAGCGAACAGTCATACAATATACTGCCTTCTGTAGAGCAAATAGACCATTACACTTCAGTCAGGCTGCTTCACTAGAGCATACAAGTCTCACAATTTCACCTCCAGCATCCACAATTTCATTACTCGTCGCTGTGTTTGTTGAACGTGTTTTCAGTTTCAATATTTGGCAGCAGGTATGATAAACGGTACTCCAGCAGAATATCAGATCTCAAGATTTTCCAGGAAGGGGAAAAAAGAATGTATTTACCGACTGGTTGCCTGTTGACTCTCTCAGGGAAGCATTGAAGAGCAGCTAGATTCTTGGCACAGACTTCTTTTTGCTCCTCGGGTGTCCTCTATTTCCTGATATGCTTCTCACTCTGCAGAAATGCTGCCATTTTCCCATTTCAGTGCCCCGAACAATCATCAGCATTTCTCCCTCCATGACATGAAAACAAACTAAGACTGAGTGCCTCTGCGTGTGTGTGGTTTCAAACCCCCCTGTCAGCAATCACTGGGTGGGAGACAGCCATAAACTGCGCTTTAGAAGCGTATAATGGGCTACTGCAGCGCTAGCAAAACTTATATCATTATGCCTCTTCCCATTTAGACACAAATAGGATCATTATTTTTGATAACTATACAGCAAGTGCTGGATAATGTCATTGCACTACTTGCCACTGCATAATGCTGTATTTCAGCTAAATCATCATAAATCTTGCCATATTCCTGTTATCATTGTATGTAATTACAACAGAAAAGTAATCAATAAGACAAATGTCCTACAAATTATCAGAACATTAGGATTAATCTATACACACAATTGTACTTTATTCTGCCTTTCACTAACATCAATGTGCGTGTGACGGAGAGAAACAGCGCAGTTTGAAGAGCTGTACGCTGACCTGCCAGTATTTTTCTCAGCAGAAGATCTCATAATGTTTGTCAAAAGGCAGAAGTGGCAATTTACAGCAGGACCTATAAAGTCCATCCCATCTGACGGGATGAGGGCAATGCCCCCGTGTCATCTACCTTATAAATTGATGGACGCTCACAAGTGTGAAAGCTGAAGCGTTTTATTATAAAGAAAGCAGAAGACATTTCATGGGCCAACACCACTTGTCTTGTCCTAATAAATAGGGTCTCCACTGAAAATACACTGTTTACAATCGAGGGAACATTTTTACAATCTGCTTTTCAATCAGTTTGAAAGACTAATTTAAGGTACATTCTGTTCTCCTGAGCGTTTCGTCTGTGTATGAACCTTCAATTCATTAGTTTTACACTGTTTGAACAATGTCCTTCTCAAGTTGTAAAATTATATTACTACCCAGGGTGGGCCGTTGTACTAACTGGCTTAGAAACCTATCAAACTATATACAGATATGGTAATACCTCCACATGCTTCAATCATCTTTTAACGGCAACTGTCTATATTGTCAACTACTCTTTCAGCCTTTTTTTTTTAATGCTTTGTCCTTTTTCACAATAGTTTTTAAATCGGCCATTTATACCGTCTCCTCCACAATGAACTCAATGGCGTGCTGCTCCGATTGGCTCGTCTCCACCATGGTGATTTCATTTCCATCCATGGTGATCGTGGGAACATTAATGCCCTGACCTCCCAGAACAGAGGAGGGCAGGATGACGACCTGCGAGGTGCCGTCCATGCTACTGAACTGATCAGAAGGGATCATGACTGTCTCTGTACCTCCTTCGCCCCCCTGCAGTACATAGATGGTCTGCACTGAACCAGACTCAATATCCCCTGTGGTGGCCAGAGAGGACAGCACCTTGGCCCCCTCCAGCACCTTCTGGACATGGGCAGCCTCAGCTGCTTGTGCCGCCTCCTCAGCGTTCTCCACAGGCAGGTCTCCGTGCAGCCGGATGTGTTTATCCAGGTTGGAGCGAGAGCGAAAGGCGGCAGGGCAGTGGGGACAGGGGTAGGGCTTCTCCCCACTGTGGGTGCGGGCGTGCTCGGTGAGCCGGGCGGCCACGCTGAAACTCTTGCCGCAAATCCAGCAGCAGAAAGGTCGCAGGCCGCTGTGGATGCGCTCGTGGTCCTGCAGATGCGGCAGCTGGCGGAAGCGCTTGCCACATGTGGTGCACTGGTGGAGGGATGGAGGAGAGTGGGGGAGTGGAAAAAATATGAAAAAAAAGGTAAGAGGGTGGCAAGAAAGTACAGTTATGTTCACAGTGCCAATGCACAAAAGTCTGCTGCAATTAATATTTTTTGAGACCTCTCTTTATATTTTTCTGCAGACGCAGCACTTCTGGCTGGGGAAGAGGAAGAGTAAGGGTTTGGGGGAAGAAGGGGGGGGGCAGATACAAAGCAATAAAAAAGACAAGTGTGTTACACTGCAACTAACAATTATTTTCATTATCGATTAATCTGATGATTATTTTTAGACAATTAATCCAGAAATTGTTTGGTCTTTAAAGCATTAGAAAACGTTTTTTGTTTTTTTTTAAATGTGCATACATTACAATATCCTAGAGTTAAATGTCCTCAAATGTTTAGTCTCAGCAGCCCAAAGACCAAATATAAGCAATTTTTAAGACTTAGAAAACAAGCAAATATTAAAATGTTGCTTGATAAATTATGTATGTTATCAGAATATCTGACGATTAATAATTTGTTGAACAACTACCCGATAAATCGTTTCAGCTCTACAAGTATGTAATGGGGTACACACAGCACGACAAGCAAGAGCCCGAAAGAAATCTGTGGTGTGGTGTTTTAAACATGTGCAATATACACAATCCAATATTCTGCTGTGTGTAGGAAACCTAAACATTGTCATTACATGTCGTTATGTTTGGGGTCGCTCACTTTTGAAAACTCTTAGTGTGGGCCAGCCTTAAAGGACAGTATGATCTACCACACAGCGAAAGGCACAAAGAAAACCTTGTATCTGTGCCTGCTACCACCTGAGCGCAGACAATGAACTACAACCAGATACTTGATTAAACCTGAAGCACTACAAAAGAATGACTTTGTTGTGCTTTGCTTTTATTCCCACTGGGGACACTCAGATTGAATCTGTAATCCCGGTTGTTTTAGTATCTCTGCCAGATGTAGTCTAATAAAATTACCTTTTCCGTTGACTTTGCTTTTTATATACTCAGTAAATATAGAAGTACCTTCAGGAACGCACAGTATATTTGATTTGAATTAAAATTCATCCCCAGAACTGTGTTTGAGGACCAATGCTCCTTGAACCTCAACCCTTAGCATGTCTGATAGATATGGCTCAAAGCAAAGCCACAAATGTTAAATCAATTTCTACAGTGCGATGTTCTGTGATGGGCTTGGGTGGGTCTGTAGTTGATGTCCTGCTTCGTCACCAGAGCAACAGAGAGAGAGAGAGAGAGAAGGAGAGAGTCCCAGAATAGTAACGGGCACAGAGGGGAGCTGACAGGCCCTAACTCAGCCCTGTCATTAATCACAGGTACACAGGGAAGGAGGAAACACCCGCAGGACACACTGCACAAATGGCCATGGTCCAGAAGGGGAGAAATGGCCACAGCTATGAATGGGTGTTACCATGGGGGGTGAGGCAATGCTGGATGTCAATTTGAAATACAGGCATTACAGGGTTTGAAAGCATCGTTTTAAAGAAAGAAAAGAAAGGACAAAATATGATTCAGAAAGCTGATAGAAATTTCCTTTTTAGACAAGCACACAAACACACACTAACATCCTTCCTACCTCAAAGGGCCTCTCGTCGGTATGTGTCCTCATGTGAACATTGAAGGTGGAATTGTAGGCAAAATCCTTGTGACAAATCTGACAGCGGAAGCGGGGTCGGTTTTTGGACTTGCCAACTGTTCCTTGGAAATGGGCCAGCACGTGCTCCTCCAGGGTACTGTTGGAGGTAAATCGGCGACGGCAAGGCCTCACCGGGCATTTGAGAGGTGTCTGGCCCGTGTGGGATAACCGATGGAGGTCGAGGCCCTCCTGGGTCATGCAGCGGTGGCCGCATAGGTCACACTCAACCTGAAGGAGGAAGGGAAAAGAGATGGAGACAAACATAAAGCAAGGAGATGGAGAATGGAGAGCTGGGCAATTACAGAAAACTGAAAAGGTCAGTGTCTTCATAGTCTGACTGAGACATTACCACAATGTCACAGTTTGTCCCCCTTTCGCTAACCCCACTTCATTTCTGTCTAGATTGGCAAAATGCCATAATGGTCTCTGCTAAATCTTAAGTGACAGATTTGTTTCCAACAAGGATGAAACAAGTATAATCTCTCCCACTCACAATATCTTTGCAATGGAGGTGAAACCTGCTCGAGAAAAGAAGAAGAAAAAAACCCCGACCTGTCCCGTGCATCGTCCGCGGCCCTGACCCCGTCCACGACCAGTGTTCTTGTCCTCTTCTGTGGTAGGACAACGCTGCATGTGGATTTCCAGCACTGACTGGTTCACGAACTGGGTTGAACAGTGAAGACACGTCGCTGGCTGCTTGTCTGCAATGGAACAGTGTCAGGTTTTTAGTCATTCTCCGTCATCACACTACAACCATACCGTGCCATTTTGATTTTGATGTAGCCAGTTTTTTGTGCGTCAATAATGGTTGCTTTTTTTAGTCAACTCTAAAATCGAACAGGGAGCCAATGGAGAGAAACCAGGGTTGACGTGATGTTGTCTGATAAAACCAGTGAGAAGCCTGACTGGTGCATTCTGAACTAGTTAATAGTATAATAAAATGATTAATATGCTAAATAAAGAGAACGAGGTATGTCACAAGATCTACGGCATGAACTTGGGTTGTAAGTAGTGATTAAACTTTAGTTATTTTTTCACGTCACAGTAGGGAAAACAGCTGTAAATAATACAATTACTGTTTGGTTTCAGAGTCATGGTATTGTGCTTGCTGCAAATCCTCACAACTGAGAACCCATAACCAGAAAAATGTTTGGCAATTCTACATTATATTAAGTGATTAACCAAAATTGTTTTGGATTATTTTCCTGTCAGTATGCTAATCAAATATCAGCTAATCGTTTCTGCTCGGATCAGCTGGTGCCCTAGTTGAATTTTGGCAAAGCAAGCCACACTCTCACTGGGTTGCTCTTTAGAAACTGGCTGGGAAATCACGGACACTGATGGTTCATCAGTATGTCTATTAGGTCGCCACGCCAACATCTTGCAATCTGCTAACCATCTGTACCGTCTGTCACAGTGGGGGCGGCCCACTCTGTTCCCCATTGGGACCCTCTAATTAAACCTATAATAAGGACAATCTCAGCCTATGGTCTTGGACTGGTCAATGGATCAATCTCTCCAATCATCTCTCTCAGAGGAGCCATGTACCTCTGACCCCTGCCGTACGCTGACTCTTCAAGCTTAACTAATGAGGTTGCCCTGCCAACGCCCCACCTGATTAAGATGAAGTCAACATGTTGACCCAATTCATTTACCTCCACCTTCCTCCTCCGCTCCACATGGGACGCAAATCAATGGAAAGTCATTGACTTAATGCATCGGAGGAACAATGCACATGGATGCATGTTTGGAAATAAACAAGATAGGCCACCCAGGCAGGCTGTTGCATTTATAATCTAATCAACAGTAAATCACTGCATGCTGTACTGATATGATTCGCACATCACATCTAATTGGTTTCCATTACAAGCATGCAAAAGGGCTTGTATCGGATTTCTTGATTTGTGTTTTTTTGTGTCCATTATTACTTTATATTTTCAAGAGCTTTACCAGAAAATCCACTTCAAGAAAGGGCCATTGACTTATCTCTCAAAAGAAATCTTACAAGTACATCACATGTACAAAAGGGAACATATAACAATAAAGAAAAGGAGAGTGGTGAATTGAAAGCATGTATTGGTTTACATGGTTTCTTACCTGTGAATTATTTATAGATATGGAATTTGGCCATTGTAATAAGATCTTGTACACATGAGTGTTTTGCTGCGTGTTATTTTCCATGAGACCAAATTTCCCATCAAAGCAAAACAACTTTCTCATCAGTATTCTAATAAAAGCACAAACGTTTTGCCAGAAGCTCTTCACAATTGAGCAATACCAAACTAAAAGCACAACCGTTTCTGGACATCCATCAGACTCAGACTGCTCAGCACATCACCAGGACGGAGCTGCCATCCATGGAGGACCTCTACACCCGGCGGTGCAGGAAGAAGCCACACAGGAGCATCGAAGACCCCCATCACCCCAGCAACAAACTGGCAGATGGTACAGCAGCATCCGCACTGAGACCACCAGACCAGGGACAGTTCTATCCCACAGGCCGTAACACGGATGAATTCCTGAGCTGTGCGAAGTGGCACTACTCACATATGTTTAAAGTACATACATCTGTTCATCCACATATTTATTTATTATTACAGCATTTAATTCCACTGTACAGTATTTAAAATTGTACAGTCTGTTTTATCTTATTCTATTTAATATGTATATATTCTACTTATTCCTGCATTTTCCTTGCACCATTATGTCTCTTTCACTATTTTAATTGCACTATTTTAGTACTTTATTTAATTCTATGTCTTAAGTGTACTGTATGTTGCATTGTTGGAGGAGCCTGGGATTTAAGATTTTCATTGCCAACAACTACCCTGTTTTGTGCATATGACAATAAAGCCTTTGAATCCTTTGAACATTTGGTCTGAGGGAAATTGTCATACAGTTAAAGAATATGTGACACAAACAGCTGAATAAAAAAAGATAACGGAGCAAAACACTCCCGCCCGGATGACTGCTGCGTGCTGTTTTTGTTAGCTTCCAGTTGCTTTAACTAAAAAAATATGCCGGTGAACGACATTATTCCAGGCTGAGCCTTGAACTCTTACCTTGGTGAGTGAGCGAGTGCAGGTCCAGGTCTCTCCTGCGTTTGAAGGCCTCTCCACATTCGGGGCAAGGGAATGGATGGCTGGTGTGTAGCAGTCTGTTTAACACACAAAAACACACATTTTCACAAACGTTTCAAACTGGTTTTAACCTGCAAAAAGAATCACATGGACACCAGACAGGAAGAAGGGCAAACTGGCCACACAGGGGCAGGCAATGGTCGTACAAACAATTCCATTACACAGTAGAAAGACTTAAAAAGTCACAAATGAAAAACGAATAAAAACTGTAATAATGAGGAAAAAAATGTGTGTTTCGGTCTTAAGCTGCCACCCCATATTCGACTCGTAGGGGGATTACCAGTAAGTATGTGCTTAGCTGTGCTCAGGTTAAATATGGGGTATTAGCTGAGTGTATAACGGCTGGAGATAAATAAATAAAAATAAAAAAGAGCAGTAAACTGGGAGGAGTCCGAGTAAGGACATGAAAGACTTTATTTATCCATTGCATAACATTACACTGGATACAGCCTAAGGGGAGGAGAGAAGTGTTCGGATGTATTCACCTAATGCTGCACCAGGCCTGCTCTCTGAGCAGGGGGGAAATAAAATGCCGTTCTTTGAGCAGCTTCCCATAATCAGAACAAACACGGATGACGTTGAAGTGAAGGAAACATAATGCTCCACGAGATATTGCACACATACAAGTATACTGCATGTATTATGTGTATCATACTGCAAAATATAATGTTGCAGCAAAAGCACTTAACTACACAAGTCACTTAAAGTAAAGCAGGATGCTCGAGATGATGTGCAAAGACCTCTCATTGCCAGTATACGAGGCCAGGCCGTTTCTGTTCCCTGTTTAAGAGACAAGAGAAATCAATATTTCAGAGACAGCTGACCCTGAGGCAGCTGGGAGGATTAAAATTTCAGGCAGGGTCACCTCTTCTCCCAGCCAGATGTTCTTTAATGAGTAGGGGTGAGACTGTACGAAGAGCATTAGCACTAAATTGACTAAAGCTAAAACCATTTGTTGATTGACAGAATATTATTCGGCAACAAGTTTAATAATAACTGAATCATTTCAGCTATTTTTAGGCAAAAAATGTCAGCTTCTCAAATGTAAAGAGGCTACTTTTCCTCATCTTTGAAAAATAAGAAACTGAATGACTTTGTTTTCGCTGAAGGTTCATTCTTGACCTTGGAAATAAACACAACAACTATTCTTCAGCAAACAACATACGAGTAAACTCCAACGGTTGATGAAGATGTTTTTGTTAATGGACAAAAGAATAAATCTAAGGCTGTTATTTTATAGACCAATTAACAGCAAATTAATCAAAAATATTATTTGTAGATTAACTGAAAAGCCTCAACACTGATTCCTGCCAGTACGGCAGAAATTGCCCGTGTGGTCCACTGGTTTCCGGAACACGCCACTGGTTTGGGCAATAAATATCAAGACAATAGCGAGTGTAGACCAAAAGCATTGAATGGAAATTGAGGATTTTTAATCCTCTTTCAATGGTCACACACATGTACACAGCACAGCACACACAGTGACATATAGACCAGCATTTAACCCATCCTAGTATCAGGAGCAGTGGCCAGTAATTATATTATCAGCATAATTATTTGGTCAAAAACGATCCTGACATTTGATTTCCTGCACATCGCCCAGCCCTACGTTCAGCCCTAATACACACGCACACACAGTATGTCTTCTCTGCCTTGCTCACCCAGGCAGGACAGGACCAGGCTCTTCCCCTGTCCTGGGTTGTTATCTTAATCATCTTAATTTACTGGGCCCCTGTGTCAATCATATCTGGCTGAGGCTCAAGGGCACCCAGACATCTCAGTTTGCCGTACAGCTTTAAGGTCTTGCTCAGTAGTCAGACACAGCTCAGCTACTACAGCTCCTGGCAAGGGCGGGGGGGGTTATCTAAATCCTGTCCTGGGTTCTGTTTGGAACCGTAGTTCTAATATATTTAGGCTGTTATCAGGGTTGGAAATGATTGAATATTGGTAATTGTTAAGAGGGTTGAATTTTCCGTACAGTGTGTAATGGAAGTTGTTAGTAATTTCCACCTACACTCCGCTGCAAATAAAGAAAGCTGAATTACTTGTGTTACGAAAGTGTTGTGTGTTGTTGTGTTATTACTTGTGATGGTTAAGCTGATCCTCCGTGTTGAACCGTGACGGGCAGTGAGGACACGGGAAGAGATGAGCAGATCCCTCATTGTCCAAAGTACACACCTGCATTGAGGGACACAGCAGTCAAGGTCAGTAAAAAAATTTTTAAATAATAATGATTTCACAGCAAGTTCTCCCTCAAAAATACATTTCCTTTATAGAAAAGATGAAAGGTTTCAAAAGTGTAACATCAAATAACGTACATCTTTTCACATCATTTCCACATAACAAATAATGATTAATATGCTAAAGTGCATGTAGCTTCTATATTTAAAAAAATAATCTTTGAGGAGGTATTTTAATACAGAAGAAATGGTAAAGACTGTACCGGTTTGCGTCCACGCTTGCGCCGAGGCTGTGTTGATGTGTGAATGCGTTGGTGTCTCTTCAGGGTGGCTGCCTGGGAGAAGTTTTTGCCACAAACATCACAGCTGTAGGGCTTGTTGCCTGTGTGGCTCATGCTGTGGCGCAGCAGGCTCTGGGAGTTAGTGAAGGACTTTGTGCAAACCTACACAACAACAATAATCAGGATCAGTGCCATAGTTGTATTTACAACAGCTCTTTTTAGGGGAATAAATAAAGCTGGATATGGCTATACGTGCTCAACTTATAATGTTCTTAACAACCTCCACTGTGCAGTAACAGAGGAGAATCTGTCAAATATAATGAGGTTCACATTGTGTCTGCATCAAACCTAAAACATTTCAAAAGCATTACACCATCTCTCTTATCTCGGCTGCATGACGTAAAAGGCATTTCCATCAAATGAAAAGAATCCCTCAGATTCAAGAAAGGACAAACTTTGATTAATTTGATTGACACCTTGCACGTGAAAAGCTTTTCTCCGGTGTGGCTGTAGACGTGGGTGCGGAGGAAAACGCGCCGGGTGAAGGTTTTGCCACAGTAGGGGCAAACATGGGGTAGTGGTGTGCGGGCCCAGTCCTGCAGCAGCTTGGCAGGTGGAGGGTGGTTAGTGTTGTCCGAGTCTGCTGCAGCGCCGCCTTCTGATTCGTCTTTGGTGCCTCTGTTTCCTAACAACACAAAACAGTTCATTAAAAAAGGACCAAAACATCCAGCGATAAATGCCTAATTTTTGCCCAAATGTGTTTTAAAACTAGAGATGCGTCGATCAAGCGGCAGCCAGTTTTCTTTTTTTGTAAGAAAGCCAAATTTACACTCATGTGCCGCATGATGGTTTTGCACCATAGACCTGCAGCACACAGTACAGGACATCACGTTGTCGGCGAGGAAGTTCGTCATTGTGTGCCGTGCTCAGACTGATCGCAGTGACCGGCTCTTCTGGTCGCGCCTCTGCTTTTGCACCGTTCGCGGTCAGTAGGTGTTGGGCAGGAGGATACGACCCGCAGAAGCAGTGGGAGTCAATATAAAATACACTCACCTTTACAGTCTTAAAATATGGATAAAATAAATAGATAAATGAATACATGGTGCCAGATAGATGGTAAATAGTTGACTCTATAATAGGCCTACATACACACTATAGAATAATCTTTTCTCTGATTCTTCTCTGGTATGTATGAACATACAATTAAAATTTCCATGAAGGAAAAGTTTGTGTATGCTGTCAATTATAGTTCTTAGAAAGAATATTGGATTACAATTTCCCTCAGGATAAATAAAGTTCTATCTTATCTTAACTTAGGCAAAAAAAAATCAGTGCATCTCTATTTAAAACTAATATTTCCACTTACCTTTGAGCGGACTAATGCCGCTGAGGATCCTGAAAGAGGGCCTACTTCTCTTAGGGAGGGGTGAACCTGTGTCACCAGCAGAGGCAGGTGGGGAGAGCAGCCGCTTTGAGCCCTGTGGTGTATCCTGAGGTGTAGCGCCGACTGTTTCATCACCAGTTTCAGCTCCATCCTCCACCTCTGTCTCTGATGTGAAGCGGTGCTGCCGCCGATGGTACAGGAACTGGGTGGTGTTCATGAAGCTCTCCCCACAATGGGGGCAACTGTGAAGCGGCTCCATCAGGCCATGCTTCTGCTTACGATGGCTCACCAGCCCTCCCTCGTCGCTGAAGCTCTCGCCACACTGGGTGCACAAGAACAACTCAGGCGGTGTGAAACTGGAGGTGACACTTGTAAGGGTAGAAGTGGCGTCCTGGCCCTGCTCATCCGTCCCGTTGCTCTGAGTACAAACTTCCTCCGATGTCTCTTCAGGAACCACGGACACCTTTTCCTCCCCTTTCTGCCGGTGTTGCTTGCGGTGGTAAAGAAAAAGTGTGGTGTTTAGAAAGCTTTCCCCGCACACAGAGCAGCGGTGCAGAGCTTCCTCGAAGCCGTGTTGGGTCTTGCGGTGGGCCACCAGTTCAGACACCAGGCCAAAGCATGAGCCACAGTCCACACACAGGAGCACTGGTTCAGGCTTAGGCTTTTTGTTTGCCCCTCTCCTCCTGGGAGACGAATCGTCTTGATTCGAGGCGGCCGCCTCAGAAACAGAAGGATCGGAGCTCTGAGATGAAGAGGTCTCTGCAACTTGCTGCCCCTCTTCCTCCTCTGCTAAGGCAGTCTCCACTGGTTCAGGTTTGAGGTTTTCGCTCATCGAGAGAGAAGAATCCTCTGGATTTAAAGTGGTGTCTGGCTCAGTTTGTGAATCAGGTTTTGACTGGCTCTCAGAGACAGGCTGCTGACATGTCTCTTCTTTACGGTGTTGCTGCCAAAGGTCCAGGCTCTTGAAAAGTTCATCACAGTCCCCACACTGGTAGAGGATTCGGGGCTGGTCCGACGCCACGTCTGCACTGACTGTCGCCTGCTTGAGAACAGGTTGCACAGAAGAGTCTCCCGCTTGGACTTGAATCTGCGGGACGGTAACTGTCCTGGCTATATTTATTACTTGTTGCTGCAAAGACAAGAGCGAGGAAGAAAAGAAGAAATCACAGATTATCTTGAATGCTTCACTTGTTGCGTTCGTTTCTCTGTAAGAAAAATTAGTCCTTGTAATACTAAAAGCTGTTTCAAGTAAATTCAACCTGCAGTGTTTTTTTTAATTTTATTTTATTTTATTCTTTCCGGCAGATGAGAATTCAGTGATGGGGTACTGAGGTCAATTAGATCAGCGTGCGTTTCCTCTGAGAGCACCAGCCAGCCAAGATAAGGCTTCAGCGTGGCCGATAACCATCAGAGGCCCATCAGGGTTGACTGGGTCACTCCACAGGGTTTTACATTTGCTCCCTTAATCTACGTGGATGATAAAACCAGAACATCAAGGTCGAGGTTAAAGACGTCTGAAACAGTCTCAATTACAACAGTTCAACGAGTCTCACATACTTTAATGATTTGTGGGCTTTTATTTGAGCCTTCTAGTTATGTGAATACTTAACACCAGCCCCAGCTTTGGTCTGGCTGATTCGAGAGCATTCGTTCCTTTCCTACAAGTCATAGACTGCAGCCATTTTTCATACGGTAGTCTTGGAGACTTGGCTTTGTGGTCTGCTGAGTGTGGTTTTGTTATTTTTGCTCATCAAGCAAAATATCTTCAGAATAATGTATGCTTGTGTCTTCTCTACAAATTAAAACTGGCACAATTCACAGTATTTAGAAACGCAAGTGGTTTGCTTTAATTATTTTTTGTCGTAGCGCATAATAAATGATAATGAAAAGTGCCATTGATGAAAATCCAAAGTAAAACATTACACATAAAACATTGTGTCACAGGTGAGGAACGAGTTAGTTTCTTTCTTTTGTGAGAATCCTAAATGTCTTGCCAACAAAAGGGCATATTTGTTTATGATAGTACAGAATATAACTTTGTTACCTCTAAAGCAGGTTCTAACAAACTGCTTTTATCAACATGACTCAAGCCTGTAATGGAGCTGAAAGTCAGGATTAGTCAAAATGAAGATTGATGTTTTGAACTCATGGGGAACGAAAATAATGTTTTTTATCTGCTGAACTACAGCTCTACACAACGGAGGACTTAAATACAGATTGAAACGATCTTTTATACAATCTAGCCAAGACATCTTGTGGAACCAACTTTAGCAATAAAATAAAAAAACATTATACCTGCACATGCACTGTAATTCACAAATGCTGTTGTAATTTTTCCACACCAAAGCCACCCTAAAGAGATAATATTTCTGTACATTTTCATTTCACAGCTCAAGCATGCACAAAACCACCAACATTCCCAGATACAGCACAAAAAAAAAAACAGTCTCTGGTATTACACGAGTAACATCAGTAGGAAATATTAGTAGAAAAAAAGCCATCCTGTGTTCATAAAGTCATGTCATATGTGAACCAAAAACGTCTCTCTCACTCGGATAACTGAACCCAGAGATGTTAAAGGTTTCATCGAAGAAGAGCCGTTGTTCTTAACTCGTGATTCTTCTGTTACGTGGACAGGTCTTTACCATTTTGAATGAAGCTTTTCAGCGTGCAAGAAAAAACTTGGACAGTCGTAAAAGGGAGTTAAAATAGATTTGTGGGGTTTTCACCTTCAGACAATCCCAACATCTTTCTACTTCAGACATCAAAGAAAAAGAAGCATGATCATTTTTGATTCGTAAAGATTTTTAAGTAGTCAAGTACCTGATATTCGATCCCGTCCTCCTTAACCTGCATGTTAGAAAAGTCTCGCATCAGTGGAGTTTATTCTTCGTCTAATACAGCTGAACATTAAATATGTCACTACTCCATAATTTTTATTATAAAACTGGGCCTTTCATTATAGACGTGTCGTTTTTAGTAGTGTGAAATTGTACCTTTTACAAATGAAGACTTTTTAACCTAAAAGTGCACAAGGTTTAGACATTTTTTGCTTCTGTGCATAGTCAGACAGAATACAGCTACATGATTATGGCCCGACTACATATCTGTACAAAACACAGATAACACTACAGACAAAAAACACATTCACATACGGTGAATGGAATGTAAACAATGTTTTGTTTTATCTTCTGTACTGCAGCTCTACACAATTGAGGATTTACACGCAGATAGAAATTAGTTCTTTATACAAATCTACAATCTAGCCAGGACACGATCTAGTGGAACCAACTTTTTAAAAAAAAACATTAATCCTGCACATGCACTGTAATTCACAAATGTCATTGTAATTTTACACACCAAAGCCACTCAAAATACATTGTAACATTTCTGTAAATGTTCTTTTCACAGCTCCAGCATGCACAACACCGCCAACATTCCCAGAAAAGAAAAAAAGAGCCGCAATAAAAACACACTTCTTAAGTGATTCTTCCGATAAGTGGACAGGTCTTTACTATTCTGAATAAAACTTTTCACTGTGCAAGAAAAACCCTTGGGACAGCTTTAAAATAGAGTGTACATCCAGAAAAAACAGAGTTTTTAATATAGATTTTTTAACAGACTTTATTAGCATCATAGTCCCTAGTGCACTGAGACTGAATAGCATCATACACACTTCCAGTAACCTGGGGATAATGTGTCAGTTTTTAGGTTTAACAACACAGTTGACTTATTACAATTTTTACAACTAAGAAAAGGATTTAAGTTTACAGAGAGCAGCCCTAGGGCTACATTTTATTATCAAATAACTTAATCATTATTTAAGAGCCTCTAACGGTGGCATATGTGAAGTGCATATTTTTGGTATGTTGATAAGGAAGTTTGCAGATGCGGCAGATGAGTCATACTTTGGTCCAAAATGGAAATCAGAAGAATGGGTGAATGTGTTTAGAGAGAGCGGGGTGAAAGAGAAAACTTCGACTGGCCTCCATTTTCTATCAATAAAGTTCCCTGAATGTCATCAGACGTCGGAGAAATGAGTAGAAACATTTGTTAAAAGAGCTCTTTACATCCAAGACATAAACAGTCACGGTTTAAATGCAATGTCACTTTATGCACACAAGAATTATGATAATTTGGCTAATGAATTGAGGGTGCTTGAAATATACCAGCTTATAGCAAAGTGGGGGCCAGGAAGCCATAAGGTGCCCAGGTTTTATAGTGTTACTCCAGCTGATTCATCAAAGCGAAGGCCAATGAGCGATCCATCAGGAGAAACTGTGGCACTGACTGATGCGTTTTTCATGCTCCTCTCCCCGCTGGCGACTCAGGATGCAATTTGTCTGTCATGTGTGTCACCTTGCTTTATGGACATGTGTGGAAGAGCCAATGACTGTTTTTAATCCTGAAGGGCTTTCTGAAGCTGCCATGGGAAAGCTAAAAGATAAAAAAGTCCAGTTGCACCGAGACTCAACATGTCAGAGTTAAACGGAGTAACTCGTCCCATCATACAACTTTCACACTCTGCAATTCAAATAGCGTCTTCGCAGAAATGTTCATTGATAGAGCTCGGCATTTTGATGAAATTCATCCCAAAAGAACCCATTACAAACATACACATAATGTTAAGAAATGTTGAATACGATGCAATTTCCCAATGAGCCAAAACAATAGAAATACAACTGAATTTACATCCAAAAGCACCGGCTACATTTAGTACACCGTCAGGGGAAAACAGGGAAAACTTTTCAACTAATTGCTCAATATAATTGGAGCATGAGGAACACTCTGTGGCGTCCTGGACCTCAAACTGGCCTGCAACCTTTATCAAATTATTGCCCAAAATGCTGTACTGGCTTATATTTCATTTAATCAGGTTGCTATTGTTCTGTATCACATGACCAAAAAGCATCCTCTGTATTCTACTTTCATATGCTTTCACTTCAAAACAGAGCTCAACCAACAACTCTGATATTTATGACACATGCCAGATCAGAGCTTATTCAAACTATAAAACATGCCCTGTCAAATATTCTGAAATAAAAATGCCTGATTAAAAAGTCCAGCACTACATAATCAATCCACTTTTAGCGCTGCCACATTTTTGCCCGTTACACCTGTTTGCCTCTCTAGTGACTCATTACTCTGATAAACAACGTGCTAATGTGTTATTTTGCCGTTACCCTAGACAGAAAGCCGTTCCAGGTAGCACTTGAGTACTTAAACTGTAGAATAATCTGCAGGCCTGACTATACAGCCATTGGTAATTTATCAGGGTAAAAGTTAAAGGTCTTATAAAAGTTTACCAGTATTAGGTATTCACGTGCATGAGTTCCAGTGGCAATAAAAAAAAGGGGGGGGATTCCAGTCCAACACATTGTACGTAATGTTAAGATCTACATTTTAAAATGTATGTCTTACAATACTTAGGCCTATAACAAACAATATTGTGATTGCTTTTGATGATGATTTTAGTTTTTACTTCATTTTGATGCATCTCAACTGCATCAACTGTTGTCGTAGTGTGTTTATGTTGTTTGTATTTATTGTTTGTAGCAAAGTTATTATGATGTAATGTAAAGTAAATGAACTGTAATGTAATGCTACCCTCTTGGCCAAGGTTAATTTTTTAGCTCAATGACTTTTACCTGGTTAAATAAAGGGAACATTTAAACAAAATGTGAAAATAAGTCAGTTAACAACTAACACAAAAATAAATCTTCCAATTTTTCAATAAAATGCTCTACTATTCCCATACACCAAAGATGTATGCACTTCAACAGTGATTACTTCAGGTAAAATGCTGCTTCAGAGGCTTTTCCACCCAAACCAGAATACAGCTCTGAAAAAACAATGAAAACTTATTGTGGACATATTTAAAGAAATTGAATATTGTGCAAAATAATGTCATTTAGTAGCTTAAGTACAAAATAATCCGTATCAGACTTTTATTTTAAAACAATATTGGTGGAACCCTATTGCTAATGTTCTGCCAAAACATTTGATTTATAAATGATTTGACAGGCGGGGGATAACTTAAGCTGCTTATCTAATAGCTTCCACTTTAGTTGATGTGCTGTGGTGATGCCAGCATCACTACACAGGAGTGGAGATGTATAGAACATTTAAAGAAGTTTTAGAGTTTGACAAGTTGTTTGAATCACAAAAGAAGTAAAATACTATATTGTTGTTGAGTTACAAAATAGATGTTTTGTGCTTTTGCAGATCTTTAACTTGTAATTCACATGTAGCCTCATGACAGTGAGTAGACTGACTGAATGTGGGAAAATTAAGACATATTTTTGAAATACGAGTTTTCTGTTTATTATTTGTGAATGTTTTCAGAATGTACTTGTACTTTTTTACACTGAAAAGAAAGAAAAATATTTGGAGGTGTTGTTATTTATAGGTTATCAAGCAATGGTTTTACTGGTCCGGCCCACTTGAGATCAAATTGGGCTGCACGTGGCCCATAAACTAAAATGAGTTTGACACCCCTGCTCTATAACCTTCATGAGTGTAAGATTTATTGAAGGACTGTTGTATTAGACTGAAAATAGTTTCAGCGAGGTGAACCTAATAAACTTGAAAATGGCTGTATATTATAGCATTTTCATTCCCTAATAAGCACTATCACTATCTTATCCAAAAGACACCTACTGGTTATTCTAAGACTAAACATATGATGTCAGCGTACACCTAAATCAGATATTAATACCCAGCAACCCCTTGAAATGAGTCTGTAAATTATTGCAAACAACTCAATGTTAAGTGCTCTTATCAAGGTCACTATTGCTATGATGAGTAGCAGAACATTGTCAATTTATTACTAAAGTTATACTTGTCGCTTCAATGTCATTCTCCAGATCTGATTCAGAGGCTTTTATGGGATCACACCGCTGGTGGTTTCAGGCCACACCGCCACAATATTGATGTTTTTTGGTTCCGTTGCCAGCTAAAATCAAGATCCTGCAATCACGGGATGAAAGGGGAAATAGTTGACTATGTCGGTATTTACCCGAGTCTGTAGCAGTGGAAGAGTGACAGGGGTGGTTCCGGGTGTTTCCGGCTGTTCATCCTCAGCAGTGCACGTCAACTGGTGCTCGAGTACCTCCTCCAGGGTGTTGAACTCCTGGTAGCAGGGGAAGCACATGTACACCGACGAACTCTCCATGGCTGCCAGGGGATGAGAAATCAAAAACATTTCATAAGAAACGCAGCAATGCAAAACTGATTTAGATAAAGGTGAAACAGTTCACAAAGCTCAGCATGCTTGGAATATGAAAGTAATGTCACAACGTGAGCCTTATACAGATGTCTACCCACCAGTGCATTATATTAAGTTAGGTTGTGAACATTGCCCTCTCCTGATGAAAAGAAGTGCCTGCATATATTATCAAGACAACAGCTTGGACACAAGCGCCAGGAGGCTAACCCTCGGGTTGCCAGGATGACTCACCATGCGCTGAGCCAGGGCTAATTGTTATTTTGACCATGCAGGTTGGTGCTCAGGTTGAGACCTTGCCAAGTCTCTCTTTCTGCCATTTCATGGGCTGAGCCAACGTTTAGCTCAAACATCAATTAGATATGTGCTGTAATTGGACCCACTGGAAGTGCAGTCTAGCTCATGCTGGTGCTGAATGTAGCGATAATCAAACACAATCTCTGCAATCCTTCCAGCTCTCTGGATACCAATCAGACCTCACACCAGCAAAGCTCTACTTTGAAAAAAGAACCTTATAAATCAAAGAAACCCACTATAGACACACACATCAATACATTTGAAAGACATCAATGTGACACACCTTTTAGTTGATAATTTAATTGGCAGACAAGGCTATGACTTAAAAAGATAAGGTCGCTGGCAATCGTCCATATTTTTGTTATTGACGACAAATCCCATGACAAGACCAAACAGTGCTGTTAGTCTGCCTGTCAATGCTTTCCAACTTCCCCAGCATGTCTGTGACACTCAGTCCCAAGCCCATGTGTTCCGACTGAAGATGTCATCTTTGAAAATCGATCACAGATAAAAAATGAAGCGTGTCCAAAAAAAGTAATTTCCTAAAAACAGCTGGGCACTGCAGGTTTTATCAAAAGTTACTCAAATAGGGGTGAATCAAATTGCTGTAATTGTTGGGGGCTGTTTTCAGCTGCAGGTTTGGTGATTTAGTGAATATTTACAGCAGCAGGACGTGTATGTGGGATCACGTGTAACCACATTCATCATAGAGAAGTATCAGTGCAACAGAGTGGCTCGCTCGCTCACTTGTGTTTTTAGACAACAATGGAGGTCTGTGAGGCTATATCATCAGGCTTTATCAGGCATTTGCAACACAGGCAATACTTGTTAGCGGGATACATTCATTGTTGGTTTTGGTCTTTTTGTGGGTGTTGTTAATAGAACGAAACATGTATAAATTTTTTTTAAAAAGACATCGTTTTAACAGTAAATTATGGCATAATAATGCCCCACTGCCCCCTGTTGGGATGATGTATAGTCAGATCTGTTTGCGCCCTTCTTCAACAGAAACTATACTGTCAGGGTGGATTGTCAGATTCAAAACACTAGTGGTTGTGCAAGACTACTAAACCTCTGTCTGGCAGTGACATTAAAAGGTCTGCATCTGCTTTTAAACCCATTTGCCGGCAAGCACCAGTTGTAATTTGCGTTTTCACAATGTGCATTTATGAATTCGCCAGGTGTACTTAACATCTGTCTAAACGCCATGTATGTTGCTCAATGATATGCATTGTGGAGGTTAACCAAACACTAGCTATGTGTGTTTACTGCAGGGTCAATGTCAGTCCGATATTGAATCACAAGGGGAAACGGAAAGACAAAAAGAAAAAAAAAAGAAAAAAATACCAATAACTCCTAGTTCATGCCGACAGCTAATACCAAGCTCGTGTTAGCTCATTTGACAGTTTTGCTTCGGGGTCTGGCCCGTGCTAGCTCCACAAAGCTCACAGTTAGCAGCTAGCTAGCAAACTGTATTACCTCTGACCAGTTACTGTGTCGCTAACATGCAACGATGGCCATTTTTCTAGCAGCATGGCTAACGTGCTCCCAACGTGGTAGCTAGCTCTCGTGCTAGCTAAGCTAATAAAACAACAGTCAGGTAATTAACTGTTAGCGCGCGCAGTAGCCACATTAGCGAGCGTCTAAGCCCCGTTTTACCGCTTGGACCAGTGGTGCTTACTTTCTGGTACTAAGGAGAAGAAGAAGAAAAGACCGAAGAAGGAGGGCGGGATACGCTTCTTCGGTGGTATAATGGCGGCGACAGACTTAAAGTTACCATTTGCTGTCTCCCCCCGTTGAAAAACTCCATACATGAATATCAGTGTGCAATATCTCACCGAAAAAGTAGCATTTGTATTAAATAAGTAAAATTATTTCGACATAACTCACCGCACTCAGACGTTAGCAGTCGAGGAAATAGGACAACAACTTCAGTTTTTTTTGCATGTTAGAAGGCTGGATCTGATTGGCTGTGCCGGTCACTTCATGGACCAATGAGGTTCGACTACATATCACAATGAGGGAGTTTGTAGTCCAAAAGCGCGCGAGTGCTGCAGCAGGGCCGGTCACATATACTGAGTGGTCCCTTTTAATTTAATTTAATTTTAATGTACTTTACTTGAGTGTTTCTATATTCTGCTACTCTGTAAATATTTTAGAGATATTTTTACTTTTTACTCCATGACAGTTATCTGACATTTAATCAGAATCAGAAATTCTTTATTGATCCCCGGGATGAAATTAGGTTTTGTTACAGTTGCTCCATTTAAGAATAAAAAAACAAATACAATAAAATAAATATATAAAAACATAGATAAGTTAGGGTGACAATGTCGACATTGTACTACAATATATAACAACAATAAAAATATGTAAATTACAATTTATACAATAGTGTAATAATATTAATGCTGAAAATGGGATATATAGTGAAGTGTTTAATGCCGAAAAGTTTAAGAAATATACATATATTCATAGCATATACAATGTACATAGCATATATACATATACATAGCAAATGTACAGTATAATACAGTTTAAATGCCGAAGTGATGTGAGCATTGCACAGTTGAATTATTATTGCATAATATTGCACAGTTAAATAATTGCACAACTTATTGTAAGTCTAAGTATATATGTTATTTATATATATTTATATATAGTTATAGTTATTTATATTTGGGGAGACCAGGGTTGGTTGTCACGCAGCTTTTTTCTGGTCCATTGAAGAAATAAAGAAATAAAAATGGAACATCAAAATGTTTACTTTCTTGACTTGCGTTCATCTACTATGTTAAAACAGCTGAAAGTCACTGACGTCTTTGGTTCATAGTAACATTTAAGTTTTACAATATCAAAAGTAAAAAAAGTGGTGTGTGGACTAAACTTATTATAAAACTGTGTTAGATAGAGATATTGTAAATGTTTCTTCTAGTTATTAGACAAAGGATAGTAGTGGTGGTAATGTGAGCAGGGTTGGTTGGCAAACAAAACTATTTTGAAATAACAAAAACTATTTTTATTATTTTATTATTATTATTATTATTATGAATTATTATTGTTATGAATTATTTGAAAAATTGGGCAGATATTCTATGAAAGGTTTTCTGGTCCTTGTTTAAATTAAATGTTTAATTAGTTTTTATATTTCTTTTAAAATGATGCCAACCAACATGACTTTTACTTTTAGAAAACATTTGTGTACATTAAAACATATTTATTTATAGCGGAGACCTTAACCTTTCATTTGCTGCTGGTTACAGTATTCTAACATAAATTATGTTGGGAGTGAAAAGTGTGAAAGGTTAAAGACATATGAATAGAAAATAAAATTTTTATTTTGTAGTTATTTTGCAAAGAGAGGCTGGACTAAGGTTGTACCTGAACATGCAAAAGTCGATTCAGACACATTTTAAAACTTATTTATCCAGGGAAGGATGTTTTTATTGAGATAAAAAAATTGATGTTTTCAAAAGTATGCAGCAATAACAATGAGTTACAGACAAACAACGTACAATGTGCCACAAAATCAGAATGAAACAGAAATGTGACCATAAAATGATCAATAAAAAAACTAGTACAATCGTGTAAAGCATTTCATCCTAGAAACAACCTATAATGGCACCAAAACCGCCGAAAAACTGTTTACGTTTTTGGTAGTTTGAAATCATACACACTTTTTGTAAACAGGGATGTAGGCAGGTGGCCTGAATTATTAAATCAAAGCCACACACACACAGCCCTCGCTGCACTGAGGCAAATGTTTCACAGCAA
This sequence comes from Bovichtus variegatus, assembly GCA_943593645.1. Taxonomy (NCBI): domain Eukaryota; kingdom Metazoa; phylum Chordata; class Actinopteri; order Perciformes; family Bovichtidae; genus Bovichtus; species Bovichtus variegatus. The sequence continues at coordinate 16,228,259 of CALSCE010009506.1, read as the reverse complement.
TATTGTTTACCACAGTCTGAGTTCATTACTGCAACTCTTAAAGGATTATTTGCTGACTGTTTTCACCTCTTTCATACAGTGACAGCAATAACTGCCTCATACGACTTCAGCTGCACTTGAATGCCCGCAGAGGTTTATTAAATCTCCACTCTATAGCCTTACACTTATCAGATTTAGCCTCCTCAGAGTGAGTACAGCCAGCTGCATCCAGCATTATATACAGAGGTCAGTGAAAGTAAAGACTAGCCCACTCCACTCATTTTGCAGAATTACACAGTGCCCCAATGTGCCCCATTGGCTGATTGGGAAGATGAGCAGCTCCTCCAGACTGCTTAACTTGACTGCAAATGGTATTAAAGAGCCGGCCGGGCAGTCGGCCAGAGGGGCCGGGGCCACGCAGGCTCCACACAAACACATTATAACATTATTCAACCTTGACATATCACATCACCACGATGACAACTTAGCAGCCGTGTTTTTCATGACGGCTGGCTCAGAGACTGCAGGTCCGAGGAGAGGAGGGATGTTTTGTCCCGCGCCGCTGATCGCTCAGCATCTCCACACACATGCGGCGGCTGTGGCTCAGGAGGTGGAGGTCGTCCACCAGTCGGAGGGTCGGTGGGTCAATCCCCAGCCTCTGCAGTCAGCATGTCAAAGTGTCCTTGGGCAAGATACTGAACCCCAAATGGCCAACAGTGTGTGAGTGTGAGTGGTTACTACTATATCATCATGTGCAATATGAATATTCTATTCTATTGGAGGAAGACAAAAGAAAAAGGTTTGCAGATGTCATTAAATCTTCCTCTACAGCAGTGAACAGCAGATTCTGAGACAGTTTTTTTGTGAGAGAAGCTTCCTTCTCCGTCGTTGCCTCGAAGATATCCAGCTGTGTCCGAGGTGCGTGTGCTGCAGAAGGTCCTTGAAGTCGTGGAGGCGAATGAGAGCTGAATTCAATGTGATAGATTTTTTTTTGGGTGGGGTGGGGGGTAGGGGGGATCTGCTATAGCGGCAGATAGCAGGTCAACAGTATCTGCCACATATTTAGGATTTAGGATTTTTTTCGGATCTGATCTTTCTGGGGTCCACACAAAACATAAAAACATGACGACAGATAAAACATTTACAGACCGATCAACCGTATGATACTGTCCTGGAAACACACTTTACATGTTCTTATTCATACCCAGCTATGTAAAGATATATACAACCATAGCTCATTACTACTGTGCGTTGCTTTGATGCTTTTCTGGATTTAGGATCTATGTCGTGACCTCTGATGACATGTCTGGTATTTGTGTTCCAGCTGAATGTGAGTTGACGATACCAACAATTAGGAGTTTTCAGTACATTCACGTTTTTGACTAACCTCAACTTTCAACCAGGAGAGATTGACATGCGTTTTGGGAAGAAGAGCTGCATGACCGTATCATTCAGCAATATGTTAAAGATGTGATAACACCAGAGTCTGCGGGACGCGTTTGGTTAAGTGCGCCGTTAGAAAAGCAGAGCACCTCCTTATTACAGATGCATTCCTCCCCATCTTCACGAGTCTCCATGCCTTACAGAACAACACGAGGAGTTTTGTTGCAGAAGTGTTGTATCTGAGTTAGTTTGAGATGCAGCTCAGCACTATGTGTCAAGCATTTCTAGTCGTAAATCTATAAAAGAAAACATTGTGCATATTGCTTTAAAAATTTGACTCCCGCGTCTCAGAGGGTTAAAATATCCAAACACACAAGCAAACAGTTTGAACATGTTAATTGTCCGATTACCACCCTCTGATATAATCAAAGTGTGGAAGTACGAGATTTCATCAGTCAAGGTCAAAAACACTTTCACTGACATTTGCAATAGCACGGTTACCATAACAACCGTTCTGATTTCATCACTGTGAAACCGGTCCCTTCAAGGGTTCGCTGATCCCCCCCGACTCCACTTCAGAGCGTCGTTTCATTAATCCCTGCATGAAAAGGGATCAAAATCCTGTGACTCATACCTGATAAGCAATCTTAGAAGTTTTTTTTTTTTTTTATATCCAGCACATTTAATTATCTATTGTGGGAGAAAGGCAGATGAAAAGCACAAGTACACAAAAGAAAAACAGCACTTAATGCTTCTTCCAGAGAGAGAAAGAAAAAGATTGGTTAATGGTTCAACACGTGAGCTGGAAACAAACTCAACATTTGATCCTCTCAGTTTTATCAGCCAGAATTACACAAAAAGCTTCTTTGCCTCAACTCACCGTCATCATCGACTGTCGTGCAATCACACTGCTCATGTGCAACATACTCTTTATATTTAGTATTCTTTTTACTGGCTGCTAGTTCACGTACTTATATTATGCTGGTCCTGTGCAATGTGTTTGACTCTTTATTTAATATGTTGCATTGTCCCTTTGCTGTTGTAACACTGCACATTCCCCGCTGTGGGACGAATAAAGGATTTCTGATTCATCTGGTTTACCTGCATCTTCACCTTCCTATCACTATTATGCACATTTCTGCACAATACTGCCAGCTCTTCCACTTTTAAATTTAGATATACTGTAAATATTGTTTTCACAGTAATTTGTCATATACTCAGTGTTTCATTTTTTTGTATATTGAAAGTTTTGGTATTTTTTTTAAATTTTATAATAATATTTCTATATTTGCCCTTATTTTACATTTGGATTTTTCTTCCAGTGTTTATGCATGCACCTTTATACACCAAAGCAAATTCCTTGGATGGGAAAACTATTCTGATGAATATAATTTATTACGATTTATTCTGCAGTGGAAGAAGTACAAGTTCACAGTGTCACAAGTCAATCAAAATGTTATGTTAGTAAAAGTGCAGAAGTAAGATCAGTTAAATGTACATTATGTAGCTTCATTATATGTTTTACTTTTGGATTATTGTTACTTCAGCTTCGGCATAGAAGCAGAATTTTAATGTAAAATGGTTGAGTTGGAGCTAATTACAATAATTCTATATATTTTTGGGGGTAGTTCAATTCACTGTGTACATCATGGCTTTTACGATCATTATAAGTAACTAACGCTGCCAATCTAATGTGGTGAAGTAAAAGCAAAATATAACCTGCCAAATGTAGTTGAATAGAAGTAAAAACATTAGTCAAATAAAAACATAAATTTGAAACACTTAAGCAAAGTATTGGTCACCTGGCTGCCCTGGAAGCATTACCATGAAGTCTGCTTGATGAAGTGGAGGAGTATATCACCTGAAATGGGGGTAATACTACACTTGTATATCGGCTCATAAAAAGAGCAGTAAACTATATATATAT
>CALSCE010009506.1:16207737-16224570 GCA_943593645.1 Bovichtus variegatus | reverse complement strand
ATATATATATATATATATATATATATATATATATAATGTGGATAACTGAGGAGTACACTTTCTTAGAATAACGGTTAACAAGCAATGCGGTAAACTTAAGCATTCTCTGCATCACTGTTATATTCTTATGTTATATATTGTATATCAGATGTTTTGACTTATAACATCAGTTCTTACGTTAGTTGAAAGGTCACACAGAATAGACTAAATGAGTGTGATTTGGTTAAAGAGATGGTTCAGAGACAGCCGTTTTGGGATTTTTTTTCTCGGTTTTTCCCACTTTGATATTCAAGCTTTAAATAATAATTTTAAAAAAATTCCCATGAAAATTATGTTTTTTTCAATTCCAAGCTTTTTTCATGAAAACATTTAGTATTTTTTCACATCCACGCTTTTTTCAAGAAAAGTAAGTATTTTGACATCTAAGCTTTTTTCATGAAAATTAACGTTTTTTTTTTTAATACAATTTTTTTCCCCATGAATTGTTTTTTTTTTTTCACATCCAAGCTTTTTTCATGAAAATTAAGGTTTAAATATCTTGTTTTATAAGTCCAAAACCAAATATATGCTGCTTAATATGATATAAAACAGAAACAGGAAATCTACAGCTAGCATTTTCTGCATGAAAAATTACAACTCAATTATCAAAAATGTTGGTCACAATTTTTCTGTCGATTAATTAGTCGGCTAGTTGTTGCCACATGCAACACAAACACACATTTCTTTTATTTGTAAACACGGCACAAGAGAGTTATTAATCAACACCGTTTTAATTTATCATCATCATCATCATCATCATGACTCGTATCCCCACTGTGGTCATGTTAACACGGCTCTCTTATTCCGGTATAATTCAATCATGAATGTGAGACAGAAACAGTTTCATCACTTTATTAATGAGTTTAATTATTTATACCAACAAACAAAAACTGTCTCTCTCCCTCCATCCCTCTCTCTTCATCATCTCCTTTATCCAACCGTTCTGTTTAGCAACAATGACATTTTACCCTCGGACAAGGGTGATAAAAGAGCAGGGTCACAGCAAATTAAAAACAAAGTGTGACAGATCAGAAGATGGAAAAAAAAACAAAACAAAAAAAAAAAAAAACCCATTAAAATAGCACATTTAAATCAGCTCTTCATTTAGGTAAAAGTCAGGAGTACTGAGAATAATGTTCATGGTCTGCCAGCACACACACATACATACATACACACACACATTCCCTGCAGCTGTGCTCAAGAAACTCACCAAGTATCTGTGAAGCATACACACAGTACTAACAGGACAAACCCGTTACACTCATACGACACACAGTAAGCGAAAAACAGGAGACGGTCGGACACAGGAGATGATACATGTCAATGGACAGATTCATTATTTCCCCTTTCCTCCAGACACACACACACACACACACACACGCACAGACACACACACACACAGGGTTTTCCGTGCTCCCTCACAACACTATGACCCTGTAGATCCAGAGGCTTGTAACATTCCCTTCACATTGAAGTTAAATGAAAAAAAAAAAACCTGGAGTTCCACCTGTTGGCTACCATGTGCACCTGCATACATACAAGACCACTGATTGGAAAGCACACACACCAACGTCCGGATCTCAGTACAGTATCTTGGATGTGAAATCATTTTGCATGTGACATTGCTGGACAAAAATTTTGAATAAAAAAAACGAAGAAAAAAAAAAAAAAAAAAAAAACTAATCCCACAATTGTACCACCCCATTCGAAAATAAAAGGTCACCCACCCCTCCCAAAAAAAACACGATACAATAAATAAAACAGTTATGACAACATTTATGGGGGAGAAGGGAAAGTCGTGAAGAGAGAAATGGAGGGAGAGAGAATAAAAATGAAACATTTTGTTCTGTTTTTCCCCTCCTGAACCAGGGACTGAAATGAAATCGTATTTACAGACTGCGACTGAGGATAAACAGTCCGGCAGCTGCTGCGCCGGTCTACTAGAGAAAGAAAAAGAAAAAAAAAAAAAAAAAATTACAAGAACAACAATATAATAACAATAATAACAAAAATAACAAAATAAAATAAAAGGTACTTGATATTTACAGTTTAGCAGTGAAAAAAGGAGGAGGAAAGAGGTAAGCAGAAGGCAGAGGGAGGAGGACAATAAGGAATGGAAGGGGAGGCTCCAAAAGCGGTCGGGTTTCAGGTTTGAGCATCGTTTCTGGTCTGATTATTACTGAGATTAGTGGAAGCAATATAGTGTGGTCAACTTGGGCTGAACATGCACATTTGCGGAGAAAGAAAACTGGTTCATGCCGACAGCGGACTGTTAGGCTGAGTAAATCATTCACGATCAGTTCCTACCAACACCGCCACAGGACAAGAAGAACATGATATGAGCGTCGCAGGCAGGCTGTTTGGGAAGGGGCGAAGAGGGTTACACAATTCATTCAGAGTCCTCCTCCTGCACAAACTGCAACTGTGTTTGCGAGCTGAAATGACAATGATGCGCCAGGTGAGCAGTGAAAGCGGCTAGTAGTCGCTCTCTGAACCTGATTCTTCAACATAATCAAGCCAATATGAAATTCAACACCGTAAAGTGACATAATTAATGAGGTGACTTCTCGCCCTACAGTGCTGGGCCACCGTGTTTATGGCATGTGAGGCTTCTGTATTAGACGCAACCGGAGCCACACATCCAACCTCTGTGTGAAGTTATGATTGCGGCTGGACAGCACACACAACTCACCCCTCTGCTTCCCCTCTACTCCCTTTGGACATGTGCAATACTCACTTGAGAATAAACATGAAACGCTTGGTTTCCAGCTTAACCAATGACAACATGAGCTTATACTGAAGAAACTGAAAATGTGCACTCTGCTCCCTCTCATTCACATAAAAGGCAGTCGAGGAGCTAATAGTCAAAAAGAAATGTTAAAAGACAGGCTGTGGTGCCCTCCGTTGTAATAAAATTTAAAACCACCTCTTCTCTAAAAATGAGCCAAAATCAGCCAATAAGTTCCGTCTGGTATCAAACTGGAAGATAAAAAAAAGATTCTTCACATTTGTTTACCATTGGGCTGGGTGAACTGACAATACTTGAGTAGAGTTCAGGGCAGAAAGTGACAGATAAGCCTCCGGTCTACACAGTGGGCTGTACAATCAAACGTGTACACTACAAGCGCGCCATTTTTGACCCCACTAAAGGATGATTGTCAATATTAGTCGGGCCTTACACACGGCCCTCATTCTCAACTCCAGAGTCAATCAGGACCCCATTCAATGGCACCACGGCCACACATAAAAAAAGGCTAATGCAAATAAAATGAACATAAAAGGGATAAAAGTTGATTATAATACAGAAAATCCACATAACATGGACAACCCCCTTTCCTCACCTCCCAAACATCCCAACCAAGGTCAAGTTTATTTATTCTAACGAGCCAGACGAGGGCCATCGTGGATTTAGAACTGCAGCTTATATTTAGCCCAAGCATTGCTACCTAAATATTCTTAAAACAACCCCACACCTTCCTGAAGCTAGCAGCCACAGAAATTGCTTTCTATTGGAAATGGTTAAAATTCAGGGAAAATAGCAATGCTGAGTTTTTATGTGGGTGTGGATAGTTATTTCTTTTCTATTTTTAAGGGTTTGGAGCCAGGAGGAAGGTGGAGAGGAAGAAGAGCAGAGGAGAGAAAAGGAAAATGGGGGAAGACAAAAAGAAAGGATGACAGAGGGATGGGTGCTTAGGTGCTGTTGTTGATGGATCCAGGTGCTGAGCTGGGCTGGGCGGTACTGTCTGACACACTGCCCTCTGCAGGAGGAGAGAGGGAGCATCGGCGTCACCAACACAAAGTTAATCTTGCAGAAATAGTACAGTTCAGTGATGATATTTAACTGCCTACCACGGGATTAAAAATGTGTCTAAAAATAAATGTCTTTCAGGTAATATTCCTAAAAAGGCTGAAAAGTAGTGAGGACATTCAATGTCTGGGCAAAAGCTCTTTGGGTTGGGTTTAAAACTGGGTGAAGGTTAAAGTTCAGACTGGAGTTAAGCTTAGTTTTGGTCAGATATAGGCCACAAATGCACCATGTGGGCTAAAGATATTCTGCTTCCCACACTATTTCTTAAGTATCATTGGACAATGATACATGTATACATGTATAAATAAAACACCTCCTCAAATACGTTCAGTCAATGAAAAAGACAGCATCAAAAAGAGTATAATTTTGATTTGATACATACCATGTGAGGCAGGCGATGTCTGTGCACGAGCGTGAGGAGGAATGAGTGTGGAGTTCAACTGGGGCTGGATAGACAGCTCTGAGGAGCAGGAAAGGCAGACAAATGTTTAATGACACATAAAATACTTTGGGTGCAATGACATGGCAACCGACCACGAGCAACGGAGTGAAGGTCATTAGAGGAAGAACTACAAGAAACACGAGGCGATAAATCAGAATGACAGGTAAACTGACCAACGGGACTGAAGTTGAAGAGGAGCGGCAGTTCTCGTCCGCTGGGCAGGCGGGTGTTGGGCTGGCGCAGCTCATCGAAGAAGGCGTGTGCACACGCCTCCAGGGGAGACAGCCTGGTCACCGGCGTGTATTCCAGCAGTCGAGAGCAGAGGGCGATGGCCTCTGGTGGGGTACGAGGCTTAAACACCTGACAGAGGAGAGAAATTTGGGTTTATGTAAATCCAAGACTTAAGGTGCTTTCAGACAGCGAGTGGCAGCGGCAAGGCGAGCGCAGCTGCTGCGGTCACGCACAGCTCTTTGCCACAAAGGTTTTAGCTTATTATGGTTCAACTTTCTTTTAGCAATTGATTTTTACTGTGTCAGAGTTCCCTGGAAATTACACCGCATCAAAGAGAACAGACAAATCAACAACATTAGGTATTATTTATTGATACTATTTATCAAAAACTTTCTTTGTTAACCATGTCATATTGCCATTTATTTCCTCTGTTTTAAAGCTAAAATACTAAATACTGGGCGGCAGCATGAGTGTTCTTAAATCTAAAAACACAAAGTTTACTCGTATGTAAACATAAATCATTAAGCTTGAGTTTCTTATTTTGATATTTTCCAAAAGGTTGCAGAGAGATATGAACACTAAGACTTTGGATAACGGCAATTCATTAATATTCTCCAGCAGTGGGAACATACCTTTGTCCAAGGGTGTGCTTTGATCTGAGGGAATTTGAACTCTGTGTAGTTCGGGTTCATCTCCCGGATCTGCTCCCTTGTTGGTGTCCCCAGGACCTGCCGAACAAGGATGAAACATTCATTTTCATTAATATTAATTACAATCCTTGGTGTGTCCTGCATGCCCGTACACAAAGCGCAGAGGAGGGATCGTCAGTGTGGATGATAACTCTAATAATTCTTTGTTATAGTAAGTGTACAGCTTGCATTGTGTTCTCCATTTAATAACACTTGTATTTAAATATAAGTACACATGCATTGACTGGTGAGGTACCAATGGATGTTTCTTTAACCATAGTTCCTACAAATGCAGAACAGTTTCTTGATACCCAAACACTGACAGGAGTTTCAATTCCACACTTTATTCCACGTCTCCTTTCATCTAGCGGCTTGTGCAACCAGTTGGCAACCAGCCACTGTTTGTAGCATCCCCACTGTACCTTAATGATCTCTACTAGCTGGTCCACACCACTGTCCCCAGGGAAGATGGGCTGGCCCAGCAGCAGCTCAGCCAGCACGCAGCCGGCCGACCAGATGTCGATGTTGGACGTGTAGTCGGTGGCACCAAAGATGAGCTCCGGGGCACGATAGTACCGTGAGCAGATATAGGACACATTCGGCTCCCCCCGAACTAGCTGCTTTGCACTAGAAGATGGGAGAAGAGAGATGAAGCAGGAAGAGACGGTTCAGAAGGTGCGTACGAGCACGTAAGCTACGAAGGCAGAGAGGTAAGAAAGACGTACGACGGACACAGACTGAGGAAGAGCTGGCTACACAGACAGTCAACTAAACATGCAGGCTGAGACACAGACGGTCACAACAATGAGAGGAATGATAGAGACAGACGTGCACGTCCAGAGGCAGAGTCTGGTACTGACCTGCCAAAGTCACAGAGTTTGAGGATGGCCGTCTCTGGGTCCACCAGGAGGTTCTGGGGCTTGATGTCTCTGTGACACACGCCCTGGGAATGGATATAAGCCAGACTGCGGAACAGCTGGTACATGTACACCTGAGGGGGGGGCAGAGAGGGTTAGCATTACTCCCGACAGTGTTTAACAACTCAGACAGAAGCAGACAGATATTCCAAGAAGAAAAAGCAAAAGAGCATTTGAGGACACGCAAGCTCACGATGGTCTTTGTTCTCATGTTTAGTCAGATGATTCATGGCTCACAGGAGGGAGGCGTCCAATCAGGGTCCACCAAGGTGCACGCACGCTTTTTAAAACCTCTTTAACACCACATAGAATTTAATTTAAAACCTCTTTCGACCAGTATGATGGAAAACTAGTAGGGTCAATATCACACCCACACCCACACACCCACACACACACAATGACAAAAAAAAAAAAGAGCGAAAACACACAATAAACAAAGTTAAAGTAAATTTGACTGCATTATTATTTTTTTCTAATTCGCTATAGAATTGATAGAAGTGAATTATTTTGGCAACGATAATCAGATACCTTGACAGCCCGACCTTGACCAGCAGTATATAACAATTCATAATGAAATTATGAATTAATTAATACAATCTGGGCGAGGACACGCGGCAGGAAATAGATGGCGGAAAATGAAAATGATTAATTCTCCTTTACGTTTTTGCTAAAATTGAGATTTGCTCATTATGAGACGATGAGCTTCCCGTCTCCTGTACTCCATAAAAAGATTGAACAGCCTCCTGTGAGCACAAACCAGTGTCGCAACAATCACACTTTTAGTTTATAGACCTCCCGACAGCCTTCAATCAAATATAGCTATAAAAAAGTACACGAGAAAATGAAGACTCTTGCAAATTAAATCTAAGACTTTTTGTTGAATTCATGGTTTTAAAAAGGCTTCAAGACCGGCAGATACCCTGTGAAATAACTGCATTGTATAAACTCAGAAATTACAATGTGTAACCAGAAACTTAAATGTCATTGGGGGGCTCACAAGATAAATCTGAGGGGGGGTGCAAAAATTATTAATGGCACTGTCAATGGCATCTTTAATTTTTGCTATTTTCTTGTGAAAATGAATGAAGAGAATCACTTTTCCGTGCAACTATTAACATTTTGTAGACGTACATAGACTAATGAGGGGACGCAAGTTAACATTTAAGGGATTACAAGCAAACTAAACTGAATTTAAAAAAGGTCTCTCTGACTTTAGCTGGGTAACTGCACTACAAATTAAAAAAATCTTACACGCCATCTGGCTCTTTCACTTATCACAAGGTGACACAACTTATTTTGCAAAGACGGGAGCGTCTATACGTGTGGGTGTGTCTGTATAGATTCTCATCACACACCAGTCACTTCAATGTGTGCCCCGGATGTGTTTTTGGGTGCACTGTGTAGGTGCGTGTAGAAAGAAGCAGCTGTGTGGTGTCTGACGCAGCCTGCAGTGGCGTGTTACTACAACTAAATAATATTGGAGGAGAGTAAAATTCTCCCTGAAGACTACAACTGTCCTCATCCAACCCCTATTTGACATTTGTCTACACATCCTGGGTCCATGGTGTCATTGTCAAAGAAAAAATGCTCTCACAGTTAAGTCTGCACCCATTTAATGCGTCTGTGGAATGCAGACGGAAAGCATTTTAATATGACAAATCACAGTCATCATCACCATTATCGTCATTATTACCCACATGATGCAGTGACAGCAGGCCTGCCACAGATTACAAAATGATTAGAGAGAGGGATGAGAGATGCTGTTTAAAAAGGCCGGCACACAGCGAGAAGAGGAGGAGGAGAAGGTTGAGGAAGAGGGAAACAACGAGCGACACGGCAAAAACATTAAGAGCCAGGGGACGGAGGGGGGGGAAGAAGACACGCTGTGATGGAAGTGTGTCGCTGGAGGACGGAGGGATGACACAGGATAGAGGGGAAAAAAAAGTGTGTGAGAGAGATCAGCATGCATCTCAAAGCCACAGGGGAGCAGCAGGCTGAGGAAGGGAAATGGGCCATGAGACAGCTATAATGTCCTCTCTGCTGCTGCAGACACAGTAAACACACAAACACTCTCCCTAAAATGAGCACCCTTTTAGACATGGATCTAAGTGTATTGCAAACAGATTAATTCCCAAGGGACCATCTTTAAACAGTGAGCTGTACAAACAGGAACAAACTTGATCGTTTGAGACATCCGCAGGCAATTACTGAACAGCGTGTTAGTTGTTAAAAATGGCTCAATAACTGATGAAACTCAATTCAAAAGACTATTTAAATATAAACCCATTAGTCTAAGTGGAAATAAATAATAGCTACTCTATGTGACGGTTGCAGATTGTGACTTAAAGTCTCCATTTCTTTTTAAAGAATTAAATATTTACAGAAGTATACTTGAAACCTCGAAAGCCGGAAATCTCAAGAGCACGGGTTTCTGCTAAATATGAACAATTCTCCGACGTGTAAAGTAGCTTTCTTTAGAACAGATCTTACTTTATTTATCCGTATTCTGTGCGTTTCCTACAAAGCAGCACATTTGGCTTCGTCTGGATGTCAGAGGTTCCCAAAAACGATTAAATGCTACGTTATAAGTTACAGCTAAAAAGCATTTCTGGTGCATTCATCCCACATGAACCCAATGTCACCACTTAAAGATATCTCACGATTCTCAGCTTTTTGTAAAGATAAAAAAAGACACGGGTCAAAACACAACCTCTGCAAGTGATGTGGACTCATAACAAGTCGCCTGTATTCAGAAAGACCAGACTGTACATTTGCTTCTATAATTATAACAGCACTTTTCCCTTATGATACATACACAAATTAAGTATGTTATCCCTGAATTACTGACTTGAATTAACCTTTTCATGGCTAAAATTGCAAACTGGTTATGGGGGGGGTGCCCAAGTACACACCCAGCCGTGTGTGTGAATATTTTTGGCGTGTACCCACCTTAACATAGATGATTGGGATGGTGGTCTTTGCCTTGTTGAAGTGCCGAGCGACCCTGTACACTGTCTCGGGAACGTAGTCCAGCACCAGATTCAAATAAACCTCATCTTTCTGGAAAGGAAAAAGAAAAAAAAAAAAGACTGTATAATTAGAAGTGTATAAAAAATTTAAAAAACACATAAAATACGTTGGGATGTACATGGGGCGAGTAAGTGAACTAAAAGTAATTATTGTAGCTGTATGCAGTGATTAGCTATATGATTAAACATTGCTTTTAGAAGGACAATATGAAACATTTATCTTATGCTTTGCACTTATTATCCTAAATGATTATTTGCTACAAACGATTAAATAAACAATTACAGCTGATGAAACTCATTAACGCAACATTTAAACTTTATGAGTAATAAAACCCGGCTCTCATTATGAGTGTAAACACAGTTAGCCTGCCATTTTAAATATGGCTAAAGTACAACGGAGTGTAAACACCGTGACTCAAATACAGAGGAGGACTTAGACTCATTGACACCAATGTATTACTTATTTCATAAACTAAAATCTTTCAATATAAAAGTAGGAAACATGAATTTCTATTTTTAACAGCAGCTGAGTCAAAGACAAAAAGACAGAATGCGTCACTGTACATGGCTTACATACAAAAAGAAAATGCATCTTGATTTTAGGAATCCAGGGACACACACACACAGGTTAAGGATTAAAAAGGTCAAGTTTGGCTGATACAGCTCATGTTTTCTTATATTCAGATACATTTAGGCCAAACGCAAAGCCACATTATAACCTGAGTAATTCAGCAAAAGTGCCTGAACCCGTAAAACATTAAGTAAAGAGTGTGAAGAGGGTGGACTTTGATGTACAATAAGACCAGGATCAACTTGTCTGGAACATGTCTATGAATCATCATTGATGCATGCACCATTAAGTGGCTGGGTGTGGAGGCAGAGTGCTTTATCCAGAAACTTGAGTCCTACTGCATTAAAATGTCAAGTCAGTGCATACACACCTTCTCTCCACTGGAGTAGAAGAAGTAACGTAGCCTCACAATGTTGCAGTGGTCCAATTTCCTCATAATTTGCAGCTCCCTATTCTGTAATGAAGAAAGAAAAAAAAAAAAAGGAAAAGTGAGAGAAATGCAAACATTTTTGCAAAAATATGATTGTCATAAACTGGCACTGGTTCGTAATTCAGGACAATTACTGAAAACCATCATATAATTAATCCACAAAGTGAAAGAGCAATAAACAAAGTGATTTGTGTCTACTTTGTAGATGCAACGTTTACAGCTTTACTGTCATTCCCTGAGCGTAAGCCTGTCTAAACATACCTTAAACCTCTTGTCTTGGAGAACTTTCTTAATTGCCACCATCTCCTGGCTGTCAATGAGGCGAGCCTGGTACACCACCCCAAAGGAGCCATTTCCTATAACCTTTATGTCTGTATAGGACACTTCCTGTGGGCGATCGGGGCCCTGGCCGGGTGTGGCTACCACCGTCGTCACCTTGCCACTGTCTCCTGTGGATGAAGGCACAAACTTGTTAGAAAGACCAGAAGTGTCCCTGTAAAGAAATGCACCGTAATGACAATATTCTGTCGTGAAAAAGCACCATATTTTTCATTGCGGAAGAGATGTTTAGACATGTGAGAAACACAGTGACATGACCCTCTCCAGTGCAGCCTTTAAACCAGTGTCCCTGAGAGAGAGAGAGAAACCAAACGTCAACAAGCCCTCCCTCCGTCTCTAAATGGTTGTGACCTATGTGGTGGCTCCCCAGACACACTCCGGCTGGTAATGAGCTGCTGATACTTCACACAACACTTTCCCTCCGCTCCCCTGGGTGAAACGAGCCCAAACCCCTTTCAAACTGCAGACTCGCAGATGATGCAGGCCTACTGAACCCATGTTCAGCGATTAATCAAATGTGATTAGCAATTACAATTTAGACTTCCAATGAGTTTAAAAACGGCATAAAGCGATTTTTGTGCCGCATTCGTTTTGTCTTGCGTTATAAATCCAACTCCTTTACAGCGGTGCGCTTTCGCCCCGCTTGGCGTGTCAGGGACGGCCGGTCATTGGACCTCTCTTGGGGCTTGTGACTCGTGACCCTCACCCAGACTGCGACTCTTCCCGGGGCCGTGGACTTCGCTCGCTGTGCCCTTCCTCCGTGCGGGGAGAGAAGGGACTCCCGTCGAAACTGTCAACCCGGGGCAGACGGTGCGTCAGGGGTCTGCGACAATGTCTGCAACCCACACGACCCGTTTTCAAACATGGAGCCTGTTTCGCTTTGTGGGTGTGATGTTTCTGCTGCGTCATCACCATTCATATCTATACAACCAATGTGTTTATGATTAAATTGTTTACAAGATCATAAAGTTCTTTATAGATCTAGCCTTTCAAAGTGCATAAGATTGATGCATTTAACTTTAAAATGTACCAAACCTTCTTTCCAAAGGAAATTAAATATTGTGTTACATAATCGTGATGTCAATATTGACCAAAAATAAATTGTGAATATGATTTTTTTTAGCACTAATTGAGCAGCCAAAACTAATTAACCATTAAAATGTGTTTGTTTTCCTCGCAGCCAGCTTCTTTGCTTCGCTGGCCAAATTTCTCCGCCAATGGCTAATTTTTATACAGACGTTCTAATGCTGTTTAAACTCCAGAAACATTAAATTTCCATTTCTAAGAGAAATCCCTGGAGCAGGTCCCTGCAACAAATGTTTAACACAGTTCAGGTTCAGAGTCTCAAAGCCAGGTCAGGTGACATGTGTTGACCTTTCAGATTGCATGTTTAACCTGCGTCTCTGTAAGTGTCAATCACAGCTCCAGCTCAGCGCCTCTGCAACTTATACAATAACCTCAACGTCCCCATTCCAATAATATACAAAACACCCTGTACCCATACAACAGTTATGTATTTACTTTGAATAGCGTGTAAAAGGTGGACTAGGTGTTACGCTTTCTTTAGAAGCTAAAATACAGGTACATATAGACTTATTATTTCTGACCATGTTTGACCTTGTGGATCAGGCAAAGTGAGACGTTCAAGATCTTACAGTAACTGACAGCTCTAGTTAGGGTCAAGTAGCTGCTCCGTGTTTTACGCCTGTGCTTGTGTTGGGTCAAGACTGATTTGACAAATCGGCACCAGGAGCAATGACACTGGGTGGGGAGGAACAGCAGAGAAGAGAGGCACATTGCCAAAAGGCTTGTCAGAGCCCGTGATAAAAATTGTGTGGACAGTAGCACACCCAGAAGTACTACCATTTCCCGGGCTTGCTCACTTCGCCTGTCTCAACAGGACCCCTTCTGATCTCTAGTAGGTCTCCGAGTCTCAAAATGGAGTCAGATAATAAAGCATTTTGGTCTCTCCCATAATTTGACAGAGGTTTGGCTTAATCAACTGCTATTTCTGTTTGTATGAAAACCATTTAATGACCTAATAAATTCCAAATTAGATAACAGTCTCCAATGGATTTTTGATGACCAAAGACAACTGTATAATGAGCTATTTTTGCAATTTTCCAACCTCAAACCTTTTCAAGGTCATCAGTAAACAACAGCCGATAGCATATCCACATGATCGGCCTACATCTGATCTCAACCCTCAGGTCAGCGCAAAAATATTCTGCTTTTCAGATCAGTAACTGTGTGGTTCTTGCACATTCCTGAGTTTTCCAGCTCCAAAATACAATGTTCCTCTGTATTTCCTTTTAGCATCACTTTCACACTCTTTTTAAACAAGTTAAGTCAGAGGGGAGCACATTAAATATGGAGCAGCTGTGGCATGATAGTCCCTTGAATAATGAATTCAAAGATGAGCACTCTGCCCAGCTGTCAGTGAATAGCTTTGGTTTCTGATACGTCAGCGCACGCCTGATGAGTAAGAGGAAAGGGATCAGCAGAGTGACTCTCCTCACACCCACACTAATAGGCAATTAGCTTGGAGCTTGTTTGGAAGTGTAAAACTCGAGCACACTTTTAACTTGATAAAATTATCAGCAATTGCTTGATAAATTACAAGTATTTTATCATTAGTGACCTATAGGAATTAGAACAGCACCTTGCCTGAGGATGGATTTGCACGGGGTGTGGCTTGGATGAGTCACTCCAAGGCGATTGGTGCCTTTTAATCCATACGCCTGAACGTTTCCCCTCCGCCACAACAGAAGATGCTTCAATTGACCATAGATCAAGCATGGTCACATACTATATAAAAAACAATCGATGGTCCTTAAATTTGCTGAGCAGAAAACTAAACTATTGCAGTTTATGTCCTTGTTTCATGCCAAATAGACTCGAAATGGCACTCTTAAAATGTACTGATCCTATTTCTCTCTATTTTTGCCAATTCCTATAGCTCAGCTCAACTGGGTTAGCACTTTGCCTCGACAGATTTCAAGTGCTGATCCAATATGGTGCACTCTTTATCCAAAATGTTTAAATCTATATACCATTGAATTAAAAAGGGTGTAAAAGGATGTACATGCAACAACCCACAGATCCCAGTAAAATAGCTTAATACTTGAGAAATGGGTAACTAGGTTCATATCAATATTAAAGAGTAGGTAACTTTGAAAATACTTGGGTAAGTGAAACAAGGTTCAACCAGTGACATTATGTTTTCTCATGTGTGAACACACTGTAGGGGGGAAAGGCCTATATTCCTTCAAATATGGTATTCAAAAAAAGTGCTTTTTTGATATTAATACTAAAGATCCAGGTATTATATTGCGAATTAGAATTAAATAATTTCAAACAATACCAAGACATAAGAACAAACGTATGACTCTAGTTCTAATCATTTTACATTGATGATTGGCATAACACCCTAAAAGGTTTAATTTGCAAAAATGACTTTTAATTAATGTTTGGTCTCGTCACCTCTTGCTCTCAATGATGACATTAAGTGTGAATATTGTGGATGACACCATTTAGCTGTTCACATTGTGAGCGCTAACTGTTAAAGAACAGTTATTCCTTCACTCCTGCACTAAAGCCATTAATCAAATCACTTTTACATGCTGCCAAGATGTCTGACAACAATAAATAGAGGTTAATGGTGATATCTGTCCGTGTGATTGGCAGTATCGGCAGAATCACTGAGAGTAGACGTGGCAGAAAGTGACCTTATTAACATTGTTGCTGCGCAGCATCTGCCCATGAGCAGGCGGACATCATCCTGCCTCAACCTCAGTGTTGTCCATGCACAGTAAAAAACTTCAGCCTGGGTTTATTTTGGATGCATCTATTACAGAGAGTGTCTTTGTTTTGGGAGTGTGAAAATACTCAGGTTGGTTGGGTCAAAAGGTAGAGATATTTTCAGGTTTAGTCAGTCGGTGGAGTCTAAAACAGAACTTTTGTGTCATTTGACACAAGAAATGCTTTCAAGGAATGCAGTAGATCCTGATGACCAAGACATTCTGAACAGTGAACTAGGGAAAAAGTGATCTTATATTCGAAAGCAATGGATGTGAATGCAGGGTTTCCGTTATCCGGTAATTACCGCGTTATTTAACCTGTAAAATCTGTTGAAGTCCGGCATATTTAAATCTCAGGTCATAATGTCCGATGAAAATAATTCCCTCAAAGCTCAATTTGAATTGTAATAAAAAGAGGGCCAGTCATCCAAACTATTATTGGTCATTTTGGGTAAAAAAAAAAAACTGTCAGCGAGGATGAGTCGGCACCAGCCACAGTCCGTCTCATCGACGCCGCAAGTCGGTGAAACAGTGCGATGCCGTCGCTGTGATGACAGCAATCTGCGGCCTGCAAATGTAGAAAAATAGGGCTGGCAGGAACCACCAATTTCTGTCATTTGTCAGGGACACTGAACTCTTACAGGACACGTGGAACGGGAAAAGTTTTTTCAAACGGAAACCCTGTGTGAATAAACAAATCACTAGCTGAAGATCTGCTGATTGGCTGCATGTACTGACTTTAGCAAAGACTTACTACACAGCAGCTTGAGTCAACTTTGATCTTGATCTCATTGTTAGTCATTTCACTTGTTCTAATAATTCATTATTGATCAAAACACAGTACTATTTTCTGCTAGGCCCCAAATAACCTCAGTTTTTCTTTCCTCTTTTGAAAATGCTTCTTGACACAAGAGCTGTGATACGCTTTTCTTCAGTCTTTCCCAGTCTGTCCTTCTGCACACCTCCGTCCAACTCTAGAGATCTTCAGCCAACTCCTACCGCTGCATCGCTACATGACCCCTGAGCATTCTGCAAGTTCTTGTCATCACATCAGCTAAATGAACTGGAGGAACTTTGCTGTTCGCAAGAAGACGCGTCAAAATGGTGAGCATGTTCAACTATCAGCGTAAAAGTAGATAGCCTGCTTAAGGGATGATGGCTTCCTCTAAGGTGTTCAGAAATGTAATTAAATTCAGAACCTGTCTTCCATTTAGAGGGTGCTGACATGGTTGCACAGGCAATGTGTCAAACAAAAGGTTTACCAAACTGTTTCCACGATACTAAGCTCCAATTCTCACTTTCTAGATAAAAGATGACCTGAGGTGCTTTTACATAGTGGACCAGCTGTTTAAATCCATGCACATATATATATGCATACGTATAGTCATCCAGGTGAGTAGTTAGGTTATGGTATGGTATGGTATGGTATGGTAACCATAGGCTGGTTAATGAGAATCTGGAACTCAGTAGTTTGGGTTATTTTCACAGATTTTATTTTCCATTTCTTCAGGCTACCACTCGATGTACAGTATCGCAACCCTAGTTTGTCCATAACTATCCTGTGCAAGATCAGACTGGACCGAGAACGAAGCCAAAAAAGTTAGACTGGATCCTTTCAACCCACTCTTTACAGACGTTAGCAAGCTAGCTAGCTCCCACATCTGATGTTAACGGCGAAAATATCAGAGCGTCGGCTAACACCAACTCTATTCTTGGGTTACAATGCAAAAATAAGGGTTAGGTAATGTTGCCGAAGACATTTACATAACGTTATTCGCCGTCGAAATATTAACGACTTAGTTCCAAGCTTGCCACAAGCAGCTAACGATAATGTTAGCTATGCGATAAAAGCCCTTGATCGCAATGGTTCGTTAATGAAAAACACAGCTAACGTTAGCTGGACAGCTAACTTAAGTTAGCTAACCAGCTAACAGCTTGCTGGCTAAGGTTAGCTTCGCGACAATGATCGACACTAAGTACACTCCGGCACATTTATCTAAAAATAACGTACAACGTGAGCATTTGTAATAACATGTAAATTGTGCTTATGATACAAATATAAAATAAAACTTACTAGGCAGTTTCAAATTCGCAAAGCTCGTCGAGCTGGTTCCACTGGCTTGTGAAGCCCCAGTTTTTCCTGTCGAGCTTCCACCGGCTACTGCTGATCCGGCACCGGCTGCAGCGGATCCGGGAGCTCCGGGAGGCTCAGCGAATGAGCTGGTCCTGGGCCGCCCGCTGCCGCTCATATTTGTGTGAACTAAAGCCGGGGCAAGGTTGAACGTTATTAGTAGCCAGACCGGCACAAACTTAAGCTATATATATGTGTATTTTAAAATTCGATATAAATATAAACTACACTTACAGCGTTCTGTATAGGTTGCCCGTCTCCCCCTTTCTTCCTCTGTAGAACGGTGATGGTGGGGGGACTGGGGAGTTGACGCACAACTACGTAAAGCTCGCAGTGGTTTCTGGGGGAATGAGTTCTTGAGGGCTTTGAGTCCACACTACTGTACCAACGAAAATATGAAATCGAGT
>CALSCE010009506.1:16174617-16186286 GCA_943593645.1 Bovichtus variegatus | reverse complement strand
CATATATATATATATATATATATATATATATATATATATGTGTGTAAAAAAACACACATGGAGACAGCACCCACACAGTTACAGTTAGGTTTGTGGAAAAGAAAATAGATGAGATAAAAAAGTTAAGTTGTGGCTCTGAACTAATTCTCATTTTGCTCACACGCAGCTTAAATTTGTAGGTAAGAATTTGCTGGATTTTTTTAGGGCAAACTGTTTGGTAATCTGATGAAAGGCATTTTCCAAAGCGGATTTATTTTGCTTCGCAATGCAAGTGAAAAAAAAAAAAAAAAAAAAAAACCCTTCTCGGTAGAAAAACAAAACATTCTCACCTCAAATGAGAAGAGAAAATCTCTTCCAACCTTAAAATTGGCTCATGTACAGTTTTTTTCTGTAAGAGGGCATATTAAACAGATTTAATTTTGATGCGCATAAGAAATCATAATTGGGCCGACGTTTAAAATGAATTACACAGCTATCTTCAAGTCACACGTCTTATCATAACATTTTGTGTTTTTCAGAAAGCAACATGCTCAAATGACAGTATATTTACATGGTGAAGTGCATGTCTGAAAGAGCCTTTTTTTATCCTTCTTTCAGTGGCAGGTGGGTGGGTTTAGTCTCTTAAAAAATAAAAAGCGTGCTCGGCAGGCAATTACAGAAAAGCATTTCACAGTCAATTTAGAATAACTGTTGGGGCTGAAAACTAATCTGCACTCTTTGTGTCGTTTACTGTGGTGCACAAAAGAGATGCCGTTTACCACTTCAGCACTATGAGCCCACAGATGGAAATTGTTATACGACATAATATCCCTGTTGCGGTTTATATATAACTTGCCAGATGTTATCGAGTCAGAGGTGGATGCAGACCAAATAGCACAAAAAGGGTGGTGTCGTAGGTATAGGATCCATGATAATTATTTCTTTGCGGTTTGTGTGTTATTTCCTACCTGGTCGGAGCTGGTGGCAGGAGTAAAGCCTGGGAGGGGGCTGATCCTGGAGCCACCACAGCAGCTGTGCCCACTGTTACAGGGAAGGGGCTGGCAGGGTGGAGTGCTCCGCCCTGAGGAAGCTGGGACTGGACAATAGGCATGGGAGCTATCTGGATGATCTGGCATGGCAGGAGGAAGCCATAAAGAAAACGACTGAAATAATTGACACAAATTATGAAGTTCTCATGTCAAGTGTCTCCAGTGAAGTTCTCACTGACCTTGCTTCCCGTCTGAGCACCGTTCTGGACCGGAAGAGGTGGAGCCACGATGGGAAACTGTTGGGCAGAGGCTGGCGCTGTCCGTACTGTTGCCATGGGAACAAGCATTTTGCCCTGGAGCACTGGAGACTGTGTTTGCACTGAGTCAAAGAAAGAGGCAGAATTAAAGGTATATGCCCCCTGTCATGACTTCACTTACTGAAGGCTCATTTCTGCTCAATGTTAAACGGAGCCTTCTGTCCACACTCTGCATTCATTTTGTCCGGATTTGTGCACGTTTTCTAAAGATTATGGATACGGACAAAACGGACCAGTGCCACCGGATTTTGATTTTCAACAAAGACATTTTAAAAAAGGCGGAACTTTTTGAGAAGAGGCAATGCGAGTTGGTGATGAGTTTTAAACATTTATATGATGCTACTTCGCCACAGGGACAAACGGTTACTACAAAACAGCCGGGAGGAGATTGGACGGGAATTAAAAGGACCGCGAGGGACCGATTTGTTGTTCCGAGCTGCCCTCTATTGGATGTATTGTCAACATCCATGTCAACGTAAAGGACGCACGTGGGAACTGACATTGTTAGAGACGGACGTATCTCTTTACATTCGTAAAGGGAGCATAAATGAGCCTTTTCTGTGATGACTGCAGTTGTCTCACCTCTAGATCCCGGGCTGACCACTCCCACTGCTGAGCTGGACGAATATCCTGTCCCCTGCTGCTTTCCATTGGCCAGAGACATGTGTGTGGGTGGAGCTGTGGGCAGGTTGAAGATACTGGTTGGCTGGCTGAGCTGCTGAGGTGGACTCTTGGGGTGGGTGTTGGCAGGTAGGGTGGGCAGGATGTACTGAACTTGTGTGATGGCCTTACCCCCAGGGGACGTTAGGGAAGAGGCGGGAAGGAACTGGGGCTGAAGCAAGGACAGAGGCAGGGGCCCGTTGGTTTGGCTGTGCGGTACTGAAACAGCGGAGGAGGGAAAGGCCTGCTGCTGCGAGGGCTGAGGGTGGTGGGAGGAGGTGAGGAGCTGTACGGCAGGTTGAGCAGACAGAGCCCCTCCTAACACCAAATTAGTCACTACACCACCGGGGCCCACACCTGCACCTAAAGGATTAGGTGATGATGAAGAGTAGTACCCACCCCCTGTGGCTGGGACCCCGCCTCCTGATCCGGAACCAATCAGAAATTGTGTCTGCTGATGGGGAGTCAAGGACTTCCTCTCTGGCGGATGCGGGCTGGACGATGTGCCTCCATCTCTGGATTTGCTGGCGATGGGGAGCGGTGTGCTGATAACAGGACGCATTACATTGGTCACCACCGTAGATGCCACCCGTACAGCGCCCATGCCCAGGAGCTGGTTCCCGCCCAGTGAACCTACAGATATGGAAGGATTCCCTCCAGCTGAAGAAGTGGAGATGACCGATTGTCCAGAAGTGAGGGAGAGAGATGTGGCGTGCATTCCTCCTCCTCCTCCTCCTCCTTCACCCCCAAATGTGTCCTTACCCTCTCCTCCTCCTCCTCCTCCTCCTCTATCCTTCCTCCTGTGATCTGAAAACCCTCCTGATCGGCCCTCATCATACCGCTTGCTGCTGGGGTAAGAGGACAGTGAGACACTCCTGCCATGAGGGGTATGGTGTGATGAAGATGATATTGCAGAGGAGCAAATGACTGGAGCAAAAACTCTCTGAAGGGAAAAACAAGAGAAAATCATTTTGATATGTCTTTGAGGGTAAATACTTTAGAAAGACAAATAACAAAAATACATTACAAGTAGAAGTATTGTTCAAGCCGGTTACCTTCCGATCACTTTCGTCTCCCGAACCGTTCTCACTCTCGCTGTCAGTCACTCGCTCCTTACACTTCAGGTCTATAGAGCTGCTAGGATAAGGGTCCTCTGTGGAAAAGAAAAATACACTACAGCTACACTTGACAACCAGGGTGTCTGAATGAGCTCCTAATACCATCTAATCTTTCAAATCAAAACATGGAAGTGGTCATAAAACTGGTCTCAATTTAGCCACATTATGGGCTAAATAGATATCTATTTAATCAACTCGGATGTTCGCACTGCCCTGTTTCCCACGACAAAAAGTTTATGATACTTACATGTTTTGTTCAGAAAGATAGATCTCACAAATGAACAGCACTTTTATGATTATTGAAGAGTAAATGCAAGTTCAAGTGAATACAAGTAAAAAGCGAACACGAGGCGAAGAGTTTCCGTGTGATGGCGTTTAATGTCCACGACAACCTGTGTAATCTCATTTAGCCACTTGTTAGCAGCCTTTTTTAAGATAAAACACATAATTCTTTTTTATTTATTGACTTATTTTATGTCGTAAAACTAAATGTGAAAATCTCACGAGCTTGTGTCAACCACAGACCTTATTTCAGGCATCTAACCAAAAACCATTAAAAAAAAAAAAAAAAACATCGACTTTGAGGCGAGGGAACTAGAAGTGAAAAACGCTGACTCATTTCTGGGTGTTAGGACTCATTCCTGCAACAATCTATTGTACCATTGAAAATAAATTCCACATGCAGTTGCTGGAAATGTACAAATTGGATCAGTCACACAGGAAGCAGTGTGCAAACACTTTAACAAATCTAATCCAATATTCGGTTTCATGAGCAGAGTAGGTCTGATTTCTCACCAATGACATCGTCATCTCCCTCCTCCTCACAGATGACCATGCGCTCCTCGTCACTGGTCATGTCCTCGCTGACGCCCCGCTGGGATCGAGACAGGGGTGGGGCATGACTCGGAAACTGACTGCCACCATCTCCACACATCTGAAAAAATGAAGTAAGAAATGTAGTAGCAGAGACGCTTTTGGAACAAGTCAGTACTTATTGGTGCGTGTTTTATAAGTTGTACATTCCAGAAGTGTCAATGAGTCTTCTGTGTAGAAAAATGACTCATATTCCACACTGTTGTAAAAAATGTCAAAACATTTCCCATGCATACATGTCAGAGAAAACTATTTCAATTACAGTGACTTGATTGGAAAAACAAACTAGCTTTTATCTAGTCAGTTTTACAAAAACAGCAGAAGACTGTTCATGTTTCCAGCAGTGATAATGGTCTGCAATCTATTTTTACAATATGCAAAGTTGCATATTATGAAAATGTTCCAGGTCTGTGAGCTGTGCTCCTCTCTTACCTGTGCCAGCTCTGCCAGAGCCTGTGTATTACCCCGGTCACTGCGCTCCAGGCTGTGCATGGCGCTTTGAGAGAAGGCTCTGGGACGGGTAAGCTGGCCCACATGACCTTCTCCTGTGCTCCTTTCAGAGACGCCCACCAGACCTGGCCCAACCCCCTTCAACTCGACAGAATGGGGCTCTATCAGGGGGCAAAAAGAGCACTGTTAAAGTCCTGGAAAGGATAAGAATACTATAAATAAAACATGTTACAAAAATATACAAGTGTTTGTTGTATATACTGAGAGCTGATTGAAACCAACCTGTGGACTCAGACATGCTCCTCTCTCTGATGTCTTTGCCGCCTGGGACCCCACGGCCATCAGAGCTGGACTTCTTCCTGTCTTTGTTGCACCACTTCCAGTCCGGGTGGGCCTTAAAGTGGGCCTCTTTTACCTGGGACCAGGAGAAGGGAAAAGAAGGAGGGAGCAAGTGAAAAATATAGTACATGTACTATAGGTTAGCACAGAAGCATTAAAGTGGCAATAGATAAGCTTTTTGCTTAAATTTACTGTGAAGTTAATGTTGTTTGCACAATGTAATAGCTATAGAAAAATCCACGTTAAGATTGGCTGCCTAAGCCTCGCTTTCACTATGCAATTCTGCCAACGGGTACAATCTCCTGGGAAAATGAAGGCTCGATTTGGAGGCGTGGACAACAAAATGCAGTGTATTGAATTGCTAATTCTCTGAGCAGCATTTGGAATGAATTACGATATATATAATTTAGGCTCTGAGGACAACGGAAAGAGACTCGGTTGTCTTTAATAATACCACTTGGAAACACTGGGGAGGAAAAGTTGTCTATTGCCACTTTTTTAAGTCGTATGTCACGTTCTTAAATTGTGGTCTATAAATTCATCCGTCTACCTGGAAGGCCAAATCATGATACTTCTGTTTCTCTTTAGGTCCCAGAGCGTACCACCACTCCCCAAGAATCTTGCTGACTGTCCTGTTGTCCTGGTTTGGGTGCCGCTGGTGCACCAGTGCTCGATGGCGCTTACTGAAAATCATGAATGCATTCATTGGTCGACGGATATGGTCCTTCTCCCTCTGTGAGCAAGAAAGATAAAAAGATATTACATATTTTAGTAAAAGCAACATTGAGAGTTTTGATGTCGATGATGATGGGAGCAGTGAAAAAGATTACCTTTCCAGGGCTGCTCTTATCTCCATCTTTGGGCAGCGCACTGAGGGACTGAGTGCGTCTCTTTACTGGAGATATAGAGATGGGCTGCTCCGGTACAACGCCTGGGAGGAAGCTGAAAGGAGACGAAAACAGCCCTCTGTTTGTAATCTTTATTAGATATTATCCTCGAGGACAATAAGCACATACAGATTTCTCTTTATATTTTTTTATATTTAAAACTCTGAATGTTCCATTTTGTTACTAGTATTATTTATCTTAGAGCTGCAAGCCTATCAGATGCAGGCACAGAGCACAAGTAGTTCATCTCCCATGAGATACATCAGCAGATTCAGCAGATAGCTCATCCATTTCAATGGCTGACAGCCTGGCCACTGCCTTTCATATAGTGATAGAGCCCAGAGATGGAATGCTTTTGTTCCCATCTGCTTTGTTCTGGCATAGAGCTCTTCTGCCCAAATAAGCGCGAGGATACAGAAAATATCACACTCCCATACTGTATGTGTGGGTACACAGTACCACACAGAAAATTACTGTGAGGGCTGACTTTGACAAATACATAACCACTTTTTATATCAAGACACTGATAAGGTTGTATGTGCAGTGTGCATCTTTAAGTGTTCATGTAACCTTGCAGCTTTGCAAATAAAATCACTGCAAAACCGAAGAAAAACTGCACTCACGGGTCGTCCACGTCACTCTCTGTCTCGCTGTCAGGCCTCTCCCTCTCCACATCTCCTTTCTCCTTCTCTTGAGGCGGTTCATCAGAGGGGGGAGGCCGGGATGGAGGACCTCTCTCTATGATGGGAGGTGCCTCTGCAGGCTCCTGTGACAGCGCTGCCACCCCCTGACACTCTGGGGAAGAATAACAAAAAGAGAGGAATATTTGTTCAGGGCAAAGTGAACAATACATGGTCATGAAATCAGTATCGAAATCCAAGGAAAACTACATGAAACTTGAGATTTTCTGGAGCCATTAGGTCAAACATAAATGTATTCAGTACCCGTCTTCAGACTGGCTGCTTGGGGGTGGTTGACAGGGTGCTGGCTCTCTCCTGGCTGAGAAGAAGCATCCGACTGGGTGGGTGCCAGGAAAGGGACCAATGAATGCCAGGGGAAGACTGGAACTGACCGGGGCTCTACATTGGTCCACACTGCAGAGGAAAACAGCATTGTTTATTACAGCTAACACCATCTGATGTCCAGATAAAATACTTCCCTGCACAGAAATCACATTCAAAAGAATGAGTTTGTCTTACATTGAGCTTTCAAAGATGCTATTTCCTTATTTGGGGAATCAAGGCCCTCAGTGCAACACCAGAGATGCATCCCTACTCCAATCACAAACTATAATAATATATTTAAATGTGTTTGCAATGCTACAATACATGTTCTTAATGATTATTTTGGAGCAATATCACCCCAAATAAATAACTACAATCAGGGTCATTGCTCCTTTGTATGCACATCTCTACCTGGCTGAAATGTTAGTCTTCTAACAAGGGGCCGGTTAAGATACGGGATACTAGGTGAATACAATGAACTACCTAGCAGAATAAAACAATATCATCAGTGCTTAGAGAGCTACCGAAAATAACAGTACTGCCACAGTAGCCCACCTCCAGCCACTCAAGTTGTTAAATAACTCCAACAACAGCAGATGTACAAAAAGACTCTCTGTTCTCACTAACAGACTGGGTGGAGAACAGAAGCTGGTACAATCTGAACCTCCATAAATGACTAAAGGGCTGTAAAAAAATCATCTTATTATCTTGGATTCAATTATTGAAAAAAATATATTTTGATATGGATGTTTCTCCACTAAAACTTGAGAGCAACAATTCATCTGTCTCCTATAAACCTTCTGAAATAGCTCTTGTCTGATATTAATTAAAACACTTTTGTTGCATTAAGCTACAAGTAAACAATACTTAAATGTTGCTGTATGGAACAGAGCTGTAAAAAGCACAATATTTTCTCATACAAACAGTAAAGTAAGTGACAAGGACTAACCAAACATGCTTAATCCTTGGCGGAGATACTGAGGATTCTCTGATGAGAACATGGTTGAATGAAATCCTTGAAGTTTCTCCCAAAACGAATAAAAATAATAATAATAATAATGTCCTTTTTAAAAAGTTTCTATTCTACAACACACAGAAATCCAGGTAATGAAACATATTCAATCCAAAATCTCGAGGTGATATTGTTGGGAAGCTCACAGATGACGACAAGTGCTCAATGGTGTCCGTTTCATCCCTACAGGTTGCGGTCATCATTCACAATAATTACTGCATCATCAACCTGCATCATGGGGACGTTAAGATGTGGCATGGAGAGGGATCCTTTTTTAAAGTCCAATGCGAGAGAAAATAAAATATGTCTGTCAAGTAGAGTCCATCTCTCCGTATCGCAGAATGCCGCAATCTAAAAACGCACATGAATCAAACATCAGCGGACAAAATGTACTACAAACGAATACAATACAACACACAACTTAAGTTAAATGTGTAAGAATGCAACCGTGCATTGGCAAACAAGTTAAAACAGTGATTATGATCGAAGGCCAGCCTCCTCCTCCCTTTGGTCTAATTACCCCCGATGCCCTCTCTCCCTGTTTGTTTACATTACTCCAGCAGCTTGGGCATGAAGGGGTTAACAAGGCCTCTCGTCCATCCACGGCCTGGATTAAAACATCCACCCGGAAACTACGCAGTGTTTCTGGGCCATGTCAAACCTTGCTCTGCACTACAATACAGCTGCAGACAGGTGGGGTTGGCAGCTATTAAGAAGCACATAAAGCCCCGTGAGTGGAAATGCTGAAGGGGGCTGCTGAGAGGGCTCTGTATCGATCCGGATAAGCAACACTGCAACAAGCTAATTGGGGCGATCAAAGCTAATGAGATTTGTCTAACTTGCAAGAGCAACTAAAGAAACTGCTTATTGTCCACGTGTGCACTGTTTACTTACACAACGACTATAATACTCACAGATTCATATAATAACTCAACAGAGATGCCAATTTAGCTGGCTCTTGCAACAACCGGAGCCTCAAGTGCACCGCTCCAAACGGGACCAACCTCTCGGGAACGCCCCTGGTCGTGCACCCGCTGCACAGACAGAGGCAAAAGAAACGCAATTGTTCTCATGTCTCAACTACAAAGGCGTATTCACACGTACTGGCTGCCAAAAAAAAAAAAAAAAAAAAAAAAAAACCCCAGCGAGGACAGTTTGATAAGTGCATTACATGAAACACAAACTTGTTTTTACCATAAGCTGCTCACAGAATTGTTCCATGCACCTGTCTTAACCTTAGTTAAAACACCTGCCAAGATCCGAAATCGCCTATGGAAAAGGATAGCCACCACTTTTTGGGGGGGTTTATCCGTGTTTACAAGGCATTAGCAGATGTCGTTGACTGTAAATCTGGTGCATTCATCCATCATCCAGTGCTTCCAAGCTACCCACTACCCATCAGTTTGGTTATCAAGCTAACAAAACACTATCGTCCCTGCTCCCAGCTCTAATCCACCAGCTCCTATCCTACCTGGCCAATCTGGCCACAGACTTGACGTTAGCTAGCAGATGAGTGTGGAGCACAGCGGTAAAAAGGGACCACGGTGAGGACTCCTGGCTCAAGTCGGCGAGGAGGCAAAGATGGGACGAATCGCAGTGTTTTCTCCTCCTCAAAGCACCAAACGAGTGGTTGGTTGAAGATGCCCAAAATACTGGACCTGAACCCGCCTGGGGGGGGGGGGGGGGGGGGGGGGGGCGAGGGGGGTCTTTACAAGAAGCAATACAGCAACGTTAGGTTAAAGCCGTTGGTGAGATCCGTCCGTCTGCAGCAGGTTAGCTAGCCACTTCGCGCGAACGACATCGGCGCCAGTTCGGTTAATTTCGGTGTTTTTTGTTCCAGAAAAGTCCTCGTATAGCATCCCAGCCCGACTTTACTCCCTTATTTTGTCTCGTCTCTCTCTCTCTCTCGCAAGCCTCGGCCCTTTCTTTCTCTTTCCCTCCCTCTTCCTCTTGTTGTAAACTAGGCTGCTTGCCCCCCCCCCCCTGCACTCGCCCCCCTCCCCTTCTCGTCCTGTCAACCTCGCCCAGCCTTGTCCCGCCTTTCCCTGCGAATCCAACTCTCCTATTGGCCACGGCAGCCACCTGTCATCGGCCCACCGCGGACCCTGATTGGTCGGCGTGTGCACTGGAATGCCAGTCATATGCAAATTTCACCCGGCTTCACCAACAACTTCTGTCCCGAACACATAAACAGAGTTTACCTTAACAATAAAACACGAATAAATAAATAAAACATCACGTACTTCTATTGTATTCATATGGAAACCTTAGCTGGGGTTTAAGTAATTAATCAAAAATGTGTATTTTTATGTTTATTTCAGTAAGCCCACCCCACGCTCGTGTCATTGGTGCAGGAGTCGTAGTAAACCTTGACTGATGAGTGAAATCACCAATCAAAAGCCGACACTCAGATGTAGGCTAACCAATGGCTTAACAGAGGTTAGACAAGAGCCCTCCTTCTTACAATGCTGGGTTATGAAGGTTTAATACCCATAAAGACCATCCGATGCAGGAAGGCGCTAGTGAGCCATCTGCTGTTTACTTTCCACGCTGCTTTTGGTTTTTTTTATGCAATCTGCTCAGGGGGTGGATGTTGACGAGGGCGCTGGGTTCAAGATGACAATGCATATCCATGCCCATTAAACCTATAAGCTGGTCATTATGCGTGTCTTCTCCTCAAAGTTGTTCCATGCAAACTAAAATGCTGACTGTATTTTAAAATCAGTACAATTCACTTATGAGAGGGATTATAAGACCATTCTCTGGCAATACTACTTTGCTTTTAGGGAATGCAGCTAACAGTAGAGAGGTTATTGATGTCATTTTTCCACCATAAAAAGCCCCTTTAAATCCCTAAACATTTTTTCCATTTCTCCATCATGCAAATGTGCCTTCTCCAGACGTAATTTTAAATGTTCTGATGCAACACTCACAGGGACAGAGGGACAGAAAGTAGAAAAGAATTGAAAACAGGAGAGGAGAGGTTGTTAGAAAGAGAGGGAAAATGGGTGGAGAGGACAAGAGGGTAAAAATAGACTGAGAGTCATTTTCAGCAGGAGAGGCAGGGAGGGAGGAGGAGGGTGGGTGGGTGCAGAGAAAACAACTTGTGAAAACAGAACTTCTCTTAAATGGAGGAAGGGCGTGGGGGGCCAGAGATGGGGGAGGCAAAGGACGACAAAGGGAAAGCATTTAAAGATACCTATATTATTATTTAGGTATAACACAGCTGCTACATAAAGGGAGAAGTTTGTGCACATGATATGGTTTCCCGTCATACTGTATGAGTCAAGAAGTCAGGCTCAGCTTAGATCATCTATCCATGAGACGAATACAACACTGGGAGGGACTTAATTACCATCAGGAGCTCGGTAACTGACCAATAAGGTTGTGAGAGCCACTGGCAGCCGCTGTCCTCAGTAGTAAAAAAGTTAACCCTCCCAGTCCTGGGTTTCACTTCCAATGTACAGAAGAGTATTAGAGCCAGGCCTTAAGGGGCCTTTTTTGTTTTAAATTTAGCATTTTAAGTCAAAATGTCGAGGATAAAGTCGAGATGTCAAGAATGAAGTCGAACTTTCAGTATATGCGCTAATGCTAGTAGTTTGATTTTGTTCTTAAAAGTAAAACTTTGATCTTGAAATTTCAAGTTTATTCTCAAAATGTTATGTCAACTATTTTCTCAAAATGCAAAGAAATGTGTGTATACGCTTCCTCCGATTGTTTTTTTTCCTTATGCCTGGCACCAATACTGAAAGACAACTTTATTCTTGACATCTCGACTTTATGACTTAATTTTTGCCATTTCAAATATATTTAAATAAATATTTTTTTCTTATGCCTTGCACTAAATTGAAACATATCAACATATCAACTTTATTCACGACATTTCGACGCAGATGTATTTTTGTTCCTTCCTTACACTTTTCTAAAAATGTTTTTAAAAAACAAAGACAAATCTAAATTTGACAAGAGAAATAATATTCTAACATCTCGAACCAAAAGGAGCATATTTGCTCCTTCGGCTGTATCTTGTCAGGTCATTAG
>CALSCE010009506.1:16145639-16161096 GCA_943593645.1 Bovichtus variegatus | reverse complement strand
GTAATCGGGGAGAAGTTGGCCGGCCTGAAGCCAAACAGAGGGGAGGGTGAGGGAGAGGGAGCAGGGGAGAAGGGCGACTGGTTGGAGATGGGGGAAAAGGAGGGGGTGCCAGAGCGGGAGCTTCCTAATGACACAAGCATGGTGGCGGCCTCACACTCATCGAAGTCAAAGCGTGACGACAGGTCATGGGGTAGGATGGAGGGGAGGACCAACCGGGGTCTGGAGTCTCCCCTGCTACTGGTCTCACTGCTCTCTCTTGATGTGTCGTCCCACTCAAACTCACTGCTTGCTCTACCCCGCAGGTCAGGGGTGACTGTCCCTGAGCTGCTGCCTCCTCCCCCCCCTGTTGTCTCCATCTCTTTGGTCCTCATCGACAGGTGTCTTGAGCAGTATCCTCGACGCTGAGACTCCTTCATACAGCCCTCCCTGGAGCACAGCCTCCTCCACTGCTTACCATTGAACTTCTTACGGATACCATTAGGGGTGCACACCACATCGCCCTTCTTGTATTTCTGCTGAGCCAATGAGAGTGGAGTTCTGGAGCGAGAGGAGGTAGAGGACCCCCCAGCAGAAGTGGGAGTAGGGGTCTGAGTGGGAGTAGTCTTTGATGGAGGTAGGTTTGGAGTGGTGTTGTTCATTTCAGACCCTAGTAAGGCAGGGGAACAGGGTGGCTGTGGACTTGCAAGGGTGGAGAGGTGTGGGGGTCCCAGACCCCGCACCACAGAGAGTTGGGGTGAGCAGGGGGGGTAGCAACTAGACTTGGAGATGATGTTTCTGTGCTGAGAGGTCCCAGCATTTGGCTTGGGACCAATAGTGAGGGCCATGTTAAAACGAGATACCTCAACGTCCTCTTCTGGAGTGTTTGGCTGTTTCTCTCTGTCAGAATAGTTATCTCCACAGCCATGAACTGTGCTGCCAGCTACGCTAGACGTCACAGTGGATGAATGGGGAGGTGGAAGTGCGTTACCATAGGGATGCCCTCCTGCAACCCCTTCATGTGAAAAACCATGGCCCAACCTTGCTCCCCCTCCCAGCACCCCCATCCCAATACTCAACTGGCACACTTCCCTCTCAACCTCCATCTCCTCTCTCCGCTCTCTCTCTTCCCTTTCCCTCTCTCGCTCTCTTTCCTTGGCCCTCCCACCATCCAAATGTGGGACCTCCCAGGGAGGGGTGAGCAGCCTCAGACTTTGTCGGGACACCCACACAGCCTGAGCTTTCCTTTTCTCTTCCCCCACCCCTTCACTGTCCATAGTCTCTCTGTCTTCACTCAGGAGCACTTGGTAAGGAAATGACACACCAGGGTGGGGGTCCACCTGAATGACAACCCCCTCTCTGTACAGCAGAGGTCCGCCCTCCTCTCCACCAAAGGGCACACACACTCGGGTCCTGCCTGCCACAGGTGCCAGGCCAGGTGGGGGGGCGTCCAAAATGAACTCCACAGTGCTCTCAGCCCCTGATGGCGATGCCATCACAGTTCCACCATGGAAAGGGTATTTAACAAGGGTCTCCTCTCCTTGGAGCTGGACTTCAACTGTTTCTCCACTCACCTTACGCACCACCCCTGGTCTGAACACAGGTGATAAAGAGCATGAGTCAATCCCCTTAACCCCACTGTCCCCTGTAGCCCCGACCCCACTCTCCACGGTCCTCTTTATCTGGCGAGCAAGAACTCTCTGGTTTTTCATGCCTTTGGCCAGAGCTTCAGCTAGTCCCTCTGAAAGACTGGCCTCTTTATGGTGCGAGTTATGGAGCGGAGCTGCGTAGTGGGAGTTCTTTTGATGAAGGCTCGGTCCTGTTGCTTCCACCGTGTCCAGGTCAGCTGAGTGCTCACTAGCTGTGTCAGTGGACGAGGATCGCACTGAGTTAGGGGCCCCCTCTGACTCATTTTCCCCAGCTTGGGAATCTTTTTCCTGGGATTCTGCTGTCCTGAAGGCTTTATCCTCCTTGGAAACAAAATGGTTTGCTTCTGTTGCTTTACTATCCACAGTTAGCACTGATGGCGGATTACCTGAGCAATTATTACTTCTATTATTACTGCTATTGATAAAAGTATTATGGCTCCCAGCACTACTGTTAGTCATGTTGTTAATACCACTTGTAGTGTTACTTTTAGTACTACTATTGATGCTTTTATAAATGCTATTACTAATATTGTTACTACTTTTGAAATTAC
Organism: Bovichtus variegatus; assembly: GCA_943593645.1. Classification (NCBI taxonomy): domain Eukaryota; kingdom Metazoa; phylum Chordata; class Actinopteri; order Perciformes; family Bovichtidae; genus Bovichtus; species Bovichtus variegatus. Next base: position 16,158,920 of record CALSCE010009506.1, on the reverse strand, counting down.
TATTGGGTATATTCACACTACTACTGATTTTGCTGTTAGTAATGCAGTAACTGTTGAGTATGAGTGCAGGGCTGGAGGTAGTGATGGTAGTCAGAGCACTTGCGTTGTTAGCAAAGTGCTCATATGTGTATTTTTTCTTGGGTACACGAGCCTTAAATGTGGCTGTTTTCCTACTAGAGACTGAGCCTAAACTGGGGCCGTGATTGGTGGCCGGAGGTGTTGTGGCTGTGGTGAGCGGCGCCGGGGCAGAGGGAGGAAATGCTACAGTATCAGTGGACACGGCACTATTTCTATTTGTGCCCACTATCTTTTCCTTTTCGGTCTTTTCTTCGGCCTTCTTTCCTTCCTTCTCAACTGACTCCACAGGTTTCCTCAGCTCAGTAGACTCCTCCCTCGTGGGGTTATTACTGTTTGTGATTGGTTCTTTGTTAGAGTTGGCGTCTGTTGGCGGGGTCTGTTTGCGTGTGGGTGTGTTGGGTGTATGCTGTGTGGTTTTGACAAGCGTCTCCCTCTTGACTCTTTTGGGGTCTTTCTCTTGGAGGGGCTGAGAGCCCCCTCTCCTTCTCCCCCCTCGGCCTCTCGTTAACGGGGGAGAACGCCCTCTGTGTTTCTTTAATGGCCTCATCTCTTCTTCACAGTTCACAAAGTGCAGATTTTGTGGCGCTCCTCTTTTTTCACTTCTAAGGCACTCCTTTTCTCGTCTTTCTCGGTCTCTTCTTCTCCCTCTCCTTCTGTCCTCTGTATTGCAGGCTGGAAATGAAGAGGGAGACACAAAAGACAGGTGGTCATTCATTATCGTCACAATCAAAAATTGCTGAGAATAAAAATGACGTCATACCTGGAAGTGTGCTACACTGCACTGGCTATCACATTGGCTCAAAATCTTACCTACGTATGCTCTCCATGACTGCCTGATCCACTAGAGTGTGCATGCAAGCGTGTCCGTGTGTGTTTGTCTATAAATGCCAGTTCGTATACTCAAAACTTAAAATCTTAATTACAACGTTTGTTTTCCACCATTTCAAAACCATAACAACATTTAAAAAAAAGACTGCTTCATAAAAATAAAGGACATGATTTCTTTTTAAAAATCGGTATTTTTCTCGAGACCTTATCATATTTAGTTTCATAGTTAATAATGAATAAAAAATATTTGATGTAATATGTAATATAATAATATTTGTGTTTTGATAGTTATGAGGAATGATGATTAATTTCCCAGGTAATCCTGGGCAAGCACGTCTGACATTTAGATGTAATCTGGTTAACCTTGTGTGAGTATGATAACACTTAAACAGTGGGTTGGGCGATCATTTCTATGTTCAAATCGTCCAAATCGCGGTTACTCAAGCTCGCCGAGAGGCGATCCGATCGCCAGGGGGCGGCGGGAGTAGGAGGGGATGCGGGGAATTACCTCACAGAACGCCATTTGTGTCAAGGAAAAAAGGTACCATCTTGTATTAAGGGATATTTTTGACGGAGCTTTGAAATAATCAAACCTTTAAGCAATATCGTTAAAGTGACATGAAAAATGTAGTACTTTAACATCAAAATCTATTTAATAGCAATGTCCCTTTATTCAAACAACAGCTCCCTTTTAAAAGTCTGCGTGTTTGTGCGACAATATCACAGCATCATGTTCTGTTTGACATTATTATCTCATTTTTAATATCAGAATCCAAATCATATTTATTATGTTAACTACTATTATGGAGCGCAGAGACAAGTTTTGGTGAGCATGCATATGGAGGACGGAGATGCGAGGTGTCAGATCCGTTGAAAAGAAGCGGAAAACTGGTTTGTAATTAATGATTTAAAATTCACTCGTTACTCGTGCTGATTAGCGGGGCTCAGCTGGCGGACATACTGCTCCACCAGAAACATTTCTAAATGCATAATAGGGCGCAAATTATATTAAACAGACTTTTTTTTTATAATATTTTAGTTCTAAAATCGGCTTAGGAAAATCCAATCTTCTATCATAGCTTCAATCGTCAATATACGATCCGATCGGCAACTGGCACAAGCCTATGAGTTAGTTTACTCTTTCAAAATAAAGGGTTAGCAAAAAAAAGAAAATTAGACCAAAAAGGACAAAAGACAGAAAGAAACGTAAACATCCAAGGTCACTCGCTTCAATGTGTCTCTTATTCGTACTCCAGTATGCAAAAGGTCTGCCTTCAATGAGGCCTACATGTCTTTCATTTCAAATGTGTGCAGACACAAAAAAGGCTTTCTCTCGAACACACACACACACACACACACACACACACACACACACACACACTCCAGGTCGCCTGATCTCTCCACCGTACTCCCTCCAGCTTCTTCGACATGCGACAGGGTAGCTTTCTCACGCTATGCATTACAGGCTTGATTCTTGCATGTTCAACGTTGGATCGTAACAGCAACACAGCATTTATTTTGACTTCCATCGGGAGGGAAAAGGCTGGCAGTGGCCTGGGTGAGGTCACCCTACAACATGAGTGAGAGAGAGAGAGAGAGAGAGAGAGAGAGAGAGAGAGAGAGAGAGAGAGGTGGGAGTATGCGGCTGTTTGGCTGTTTGTTAAAATAGGCTGTTCTTGTGTAGTCATTGGGAATTTCCACAGTCATTCTCGCACTCGCTGGCCCTCTCTCGCTCTTTCTCGATGTCTCAGTCTTTCCCCGTCGTCTTTTATTCATCGTCACACACACACATACACGCACACACACACACACAAAAAGACAATATAATTGGAATAATCTGCCACGGTAAGATACACCCCAAATGAGAGAAAGTAAAAGGCTGGCACAGGATCAGGCACACTCACTGATGCAAGATTACAAGCTAAATACAGTCACACACACACACACACACACACACACACACGTGCATATGTGCTCCCCTCGACTAAGCTCAGCAACTCATCAACACGCATTTCTACAAATACAGACAAGGACACGTAGAAAAATGAATACGGTTCACATTCACAGTTCCTGTCCTAGACATTGAAAAAGTTTGTCACACACACACATAAGGTGACCTTGTTGTTAACTGTTTGTTCGCTGGAACAAATAATACACAACGTAGACCCGTAACACCACCACTGCGGCTTCCTGTATTACAGAAAGCATCTCTTTTTGGTATGACTAATAAACAACCCGAATCGTTCACACACACACACAGCGCTGGCTCTCCATTTTGACCTCTGCCCTCACACACAACGGAGGCTTTTATTTTCATTAGAATTTATCAGCCCTTCTTTTCATAATTTTTGTTATGGATTGGCAATGTACAGCAGTGAATTTGCACACTGATCCTTATCCTGGTAAATTCTGTGGTTACGAATATTACAAGTGATAATGTTTTGTATTACATTGCAGTAGCACCACGAGTGTAGCTTCAAATCAGGAGTTTACCTCCTGAAACTGTGATGCTCCCTGCAGATGCAGCCATTTGAAAAACACTATACTTATCTATTACCAAGGACAACATAGTTTCAAAGAGGCTGCAAATGAAGAACATGAGCACAATGTATTTCATCACAAAATGTATGAAAGAAAATGAAACTGACTCACAAATTGAATGCATCTTATCAACCCAAAATATCGACCATACTTTTGATATAAGGACTGATAAGAAAATGTATTTTAAAACAAATATTCTTCAATTAGCAGTACATACTGTATTTAACGCAACGTTAACAAAAACAAAATAAAGAGAAGAAAAAATAGAGTGAAACTCTACATATAGTTAATTACTCCCTTTCTAGTTAAAGTATTTCTTTTGTAAATTCCATGTATTAAGCGTCCATCTCAGGCAAAGCAAAGGAATGAGAGAAGATTCGGACGACTGCAGAAAAAGTACTTCTTCATGAGAGTCGACACTGGACTGGGAGTGTTGGTCCTGTCGTTGCTGTACAGCACTGGGAGAGACAGGACTGTGTGGTAGACTGAATGACTTGGGAGGATCTGATCTTAGCTTAGAAAAATGTGTTTGGTCATGCTCATGGCCTTTACAACAAAATGCTCGAGGCTTTGGCTGATAAACCAGTGGCAGGCATTTGTGTGTATTCACATTATGTAACTCTTAATGTACTAGACTGCACAACAGATTATTTGCAAAACATGTAGATCATAGAAGAGTTTCAAAATAAAGACATGGGCCTGTCGTTAGTTTCAGTGCAGAGCATTTGGTGCAAGATTATAACCAGTCTAAAACTATTTATTTATCAAAGAAAGCCATGGAAGTTTTTTTGTTACTCAGAGTTAAAATAATAAGAAAAAAAAAGGTGAACTCTTCAACCATTTGAGAATTTGTCCTTCTCAAAAAACTAAAAACCTGTGTTGTGTGGACAAACAATCATCTGATCCACAGAATTTAATTGGAAATTCCAGACAAAATACCAATGTTGTCAAAGGCCAAATATGCTTTACTAAATTACAGGGAAAAGTATATGAATTCATGCAGGAGGCATGTATAATTTCATTGCTGCCATATAATAAGTGGCAAAGGATTTTAACATGTCACACAGTCCTAATTCTTTTCCAAAAGATCAAAAGCATTACACACACACAGTGTGTGCTCCACAAACATCCCATGAAATGAAAATAACTGCAGACCTTTAACTCTTAATGTTTGTTTGCTGCAATCCAAGATGTCAAGAGCAAGTCTGAAACTCTAATATTGGGTTTTAGTGCATAAGTTATTAGGACTAAAAATATAAAAGGAAATTGTTGGAGAATCCTGATTGGGCTGCATCCAGACGAAACGAAGAGGAGCTCAGTCATAATTTAGGAGATTCAAGACGTCTGCACCTTCCAGCATTAGAGCAGGTTAACAGTGAGATATTTGCTGCTCTGGTCTAAAGCTACTGTAAATCCCAAATAGATGTATAATCGACGGCTATTGTCTCCATGGGGTTAGACTGGACTCCTCCTTAAACAGCAAAAAGATGCTGTTTCACCCAACACACACACACACACACACGCACACACACAATGCAACCCCCCTTTCACAGCATAGCAACATCAAACTTTACACACACTAAACGCTCTCCGTGGAATTTACAGTGCAGTCATGCATACACTGTTAAAATCTCCCTTGGACCTATATATTGTCTCACACTCACACATTCATTGTGCCGTAAAAACACCCGTCCACACACACACACACACACTCACACATATATGTAGGAGATCACACTCTGGCCGGTGCAAGTTTTGTTTTTTTTGTAAAAATAAACATAACAATAAATAAAATTACTTCTATGATATAAAGATTGAGATGAAAAATAAACATTTTAATGCAAAGAGCACCTTGCTGTGATTTCTTAGCAGGTTGGAGAAGGGAGCATGTATGCGCCAAACACACACACACACACACATACAGAACGGTCATTCGTAAGGTAATCTTATCTCAATGTCAACACTTCTAGAAGTTTTACAGTATCTATTACTGGACTACAGAACCCAAATAGACCTCCACCTTGATGCCAGTTTATCCGGGCATTCGTAGAGAATTTTTCCTATGCCCCAACGCAACATGGCACAAGATATGTGTGTGTGTGTGAGAGAGGGATGTTAGGGCATTTGAGCTGCTTATAGTACACAAGGTATATGGCTGTATGCAGCTGCCTTCAGGTTGTGTGTACCTTGTTCAACGCTGCATTTGCACTATATGTCAGTGTGTACGTAGTTACCAGGCACACTGCAGCTCATCCCTCTCCTAAAAGCATTTTATGGGTGTCTGTATGGGCGCAGGGCTGCAGTGACGAGGACGGAGATGGAGAGGGAAGAACGTTCGATGGTACAACAGAAGAAGACAGTATGTGATATGGAAGCCTACTGTGGTGCCCTCGTACACTCCAGCATGGCAGGGCGGCTTTGCCCTTAACTGGGTCACCGGGGAACACACTCATACATGAAACAGCAAAAAAAGAACATGCTCTCTGTCTCACACACACACACACATACACACCACAGTTAGGTGTATGCCTTCATGAGTGAGTGGGATGTGATCTTACATGCAAACATGAATAAAGGAAAACATTTCGTTAAGGTATTGTAGGTGTAGCGAGAGGCCGAGCTGCAAAGTGTGTGACTGCGCTTGTTATGGAGAACATCCATTGTGACGTAGTATAAATACTGGCAGCTGTTTAGTGGGTGGCATATCTGACTCTAGATATGATATCAATAAAATAGAAACATAGAGGCCTGGAATTTGTGCATTTCTGGCCCATATTGATCAGGAGGCTGTAGCATAGATCAGAGGTGACTGTTCCTGTTTGGGACCAAATGGCAGAACTGCCAATGCCACATCAATGACCAATGCAAAGATGCCTACACCATGAGAGATTTATCTCCTGCCTAAACAAGTGCAATAATTAATATATGAGGAATGCATGCCACAGTGTGAATCTGCAGGACAGATGGGGGACACTTTTGAGTCCAAATGTCAAAAAAAACAAGCATTCAATTCATGTGTCTGAAAATACAACCAAAGAGAAACATGACAAAACTGTTAAAAAAAAAAAACAACAAAAAAAAAACTGCCCAGTCAGAGATTCAGTCAAGGGTGCATCGACACTGATTGCAGTGCAGAAAAGTGGAGTGTCGGCGAGGGAAAAGCCGAGAAAACACCGAATGCAACCCCGGCTTCTCTGCGCGGATCTCTGCGAGTACTACGAGGCGCTACACAATGTCAAAGGAGTATTATGACTCGAGGCAGTCAGCCGGTCTGCTCTGCTGTACGGTGCTCGGTAACAAACACAAACAACCGGTTTCAAGTGACGTTTTTAACCCAAACTAGACGGGCCTAATTCTTACCTCGCACAACAATGTTTAGCATGCAAATGTCCACTACAACGCCTATAGTGTGTGTGCACGCAAACCACTCCGCAGAAGCTTCCTTGATGGAGCCTGTAAGGTGACACTCTATATTAAAAACTTGGGGTGGGGGGGGGGGGGGGAAGAAATAAAATAAAATAAATAAAAAGCAGAAATCTTTGCTGGTGTTTCGCTCTAGTAAGCAGCTCAGTAACGTTAGTAGTAGTGTTGGTGGTGGTTGTAGTAGTCGTAGTACGCAACGGTAGCAGACTACTAGTACCCACATAATGACACCGTCAGACCACAAGGAAAACGGGACGCTGTCTTCTTGTTTTTCTCTCTCCTCCCAGGTCCATTTTATAAAAAACACCAAATTAGCTTGCGCGGCTTTTAGTAAACATTTGAGCTGCAATGCTGCAAATAGGTCGATTGTTTGTGTTTTTTTTTTTTTTCTACTACGCTAGCGCAGCTCCACGCTAAAACTCGGAAGCTAAGGTGATGGAAAAAGTACTCAACACTAACCACAACATCGTAATGTCACGCCGAAGAAGGCTAACGTGTTTCCCGGTCGTCCGTGGGACTGCGGTAAAAACATTTGAGAAAGTTTTTAGGCTGTTACACCCCCCCACCACCACCCCCTCCCCTTTCCCTCGGCTCTTCCTCGGCTCGCAAGCGGTGTCATTTCTTCGGACGGCATCGGAACTAACGGCCGACCGTTGGCAGTTGGTTCTCGTCTCGTGCTAACTCGCCGCTCCTGAAAATTCAAAATCCGTGTCAGTTGAGCTTCGCTGCGTTTCGCTAACTTAAGTTTCAACTCACCCAAACAGAGCTTTCCCCCCTCGCCACAGAAAGATTTATGGTCCTATTTTGCTGATGGGGAGGCGGGCACAACTCTCGGTAACATCCCTTGGCTGTCGGCTTTGACGACTGCGCGGTCCGGACTCACACTTTACTTTTCCTCCGCAAAACATGTCTTTCCCCCACAGAAACTCAAACAAGGCTATAAAAAACTATCGGTCTTCTTTTCCACTACAGTCACAAAATGGTGAATGAACCACTAACAGCTGGGCATGCCGACCAATCAGAGGTCACTGACAGGTACAGTAGCCAATCAAAGGCGGCGCCACAGAGCAGAGGGCGTAGCGGGCTGTCAAAGTCCAGTTGACAGACAGGTGGATCCAGCCAATGGCGGGAGGGATGCGGAGCCAGACCGGTGTCCTGTCCCAAACTTTACAGTATCCAATAAGAGCTTTGGGAACCATAGGAACAGCACGAGGGAGGGTCGAGAGGAGGGAGCAAAACACTGAGAGCCAATTAAAAGGCACACATGCCCCCTCCTCTTCTGAAAAGGAGTATGTTTACCATAATTGACAGCACAAGTGCCATCCCTGAGCAGACGGTGATAATGCATCAATCTGCTTCTGCTTCTCCACATAGAAGTTGGTGCAGCAGGATTAAAGCACCACGATGCGGTGGAGTGTGCTCTGTGGCCCCGCATCCAAACTGTTGCATTAACTGCATTTGAATAGCTATTTTTTTGTATTCTTATTTTTTTTTGAGTTAAAGCATTGACACAGGTGAACATGAGCACGAGTGCGCGTCCTAAAAGTTTGTTTAGAAGCTGGACAACGATATGTGGCGCAGCCGACGCATCGTTGCCCCTTGCAAACTGCTCTCCCTCTCTCCTCTCTCCCTCTCTCCCCCTCTCCCTTTTCTCTCAGCAACAGACGCTGACTTTCAGCGCATTCAGCCAATCACCGCGCAGCATCCCGCTGGCTCTGACGTCGGTAATCTCTCCGCCCCGCCCACTCCACTGAAAGCGAACGGGACCCGACCCGCTGACGTCACTTTACCGGCAGGCGATTGGACAGGTGTGCAACGTCTCGGGGCCAATGGGTACGCGCGATGGTGATGTCATCACGAGTGTTGCCACCAGCTGGACTGAGAGGGCGTGGTCTGGCGTAAACTCGGCTCACCCCGTGTTTGTAACTTGCAGGCATTAGTGCTGGAGACAAACCGGTGTGCTGAGAACTGACTGAAAGATGTGCGCGTGTGAGATGATGGCACGCGCGAGACTGGCATCCCTGCACGTGTTTGATTTATGACATATGTATAGTGAGCTTTAACCTCTGCACAGGAGAAGAAATGCACGCTATCTCGCTAAAGATATACTGCCATAATAGTAAACATTACATAATCCCTGCTCCCTGTGTAGTAGAAAACCAGACTCATGCTGAGACACGCAGCCATGCGGGATCTCGCCGCAGCAGCGCCCCCTGTCGGTGTGATCTGATGCCCGCATGCTGATCTCTCACTCAAGCTCTATGATGGCAGAGAGAGAAGAGACGTGAGGGACTAAAAAAAGAAGAAAGTTCTGATTGGCTGAAAGGAGCTGTATATTTCGTGTTTACCACTGAAGTGTGCGTGCCTGTTTTTGTGCACGTGTGTGGAGATAGAGAGGGGGAAAGAAAGAGGATGAAGAGGCTGGATGTTGATTAAATGTTGATGTAGAGTGACATCTAGTTGTAATTGTTCAGCACTGCAACTGACATGTTTATATATTAACACATTAAGATGTTTGCACACAAAACATGCACATTTATAGAATATGATGTTGGTTGATTGACAAATTATAAAATATGAAGATTTTTACTTTGAATACATTAAGTTTTGAGTACATTTTCCTGTTTATACTTAGATTATTTTACTTAAGTAACATTTTCAATGCGGGACTTTAACTTGTAACAGAGTACTTTCACAATGTGGTATATGTACTTGTACTTAATCTGAATTATCTGAATACACCAAACAAGTTATTATAATAACAATTTGTTTTAACTTTCCTCAAATCTTTGCCTTTTATTGTGAAATACTGGCTCGTTTCTTCCTTTTCAGGCATTAAACAATTCACATTAAACAATTAATTCAATCAATTAAACATTATGAGTCATGATTGCTTCTCTTAAAAATGTCACCAGCAAAAAAAGTTGGAAACCCCAAAACATTTCAATTAGAAAATGTAACTTTGCAAGCTTTCAATATATTTGGTGTTTATTAGATAGATCTCGTATCTAGTAAAAGACATGTAAAGAGATAATATCCAGGAGGCAGGAGACGCAGCTGTAGGTATGAGGCTCACAACAACAAACTGAAGGACTATGTTATATGAAGGCAGGATAAATACAGAATTTAAATTGCATATGAACACTTTGAAAATACTTGAACTTTTGAGCTGGCTGCAGCGTCCAAACTGCAGTCCTGATTTGAACTACACAAGGATCCTCAGCCAGGCATGTGCACTGCACGTGTGAGCGGTGCTGGACACATGTTGCATTCCTGCAGGCTCTGCACTGCACATAAATAATATTCAAGATACAGAACCAGCCTCATCACCACTGCTTGCATTGTGTATTTATAGTTTTTACTTGTATCAGTGGACATCTTGTAACATCCACATATTCAAGTTTCGAGTCAAATAAGAACTATTAGATGGATTAAAAGGACATTTCCTCAACTTCTCACCATCATCAGAAACTTTCATTTATACGTATGATGAGGTGGTTAACTTTTAATGTACAGCGTGCATCTACACAGCGCGATGTTTTGTGTACAATATGTTATGTTGCGTTTGATTTTGTTTTATTTTTGATACAATGATTTAGTATTATAGTACCACTTTCATAACTGTAGAGTAACTAACTAACTAACTAACTAACTAACTAACTAACTAACTAACTAACTAACTAACTAACTAACTAACTAACTAACTAACTAACTAACTAACTAACTAACTAACTGTGAATGGGAACACATCCTGCCTGTTGTCTGTAATTTCCCAAATTATAATATAATTCCATTTTTCTCAATTTTCTTATGTGTAAGACTTATATATTGGTGTTAAATGTGTTGTTTATATAACCTTCTATGGCTATAATACATTTAAATATTATTCCTTCTTTTTATGAGGCTCAATAAAATCTTATTATACATTTTTTTCAATGCATCTTTTCCTTGCATGCAACACCAACGACCCCCCCCCCTCCTTAGCCCGCCCCCCCCCCCCCCCCCCCCCCCTCTGCTTCCCCGCAGCTCTGCTCTCCCCCTCTCCATGGGAGCCTGACATCTGACCTTCACCCTTCACCCTCTCTCTGTGCGCTCATCACTGGGCTGTCAGTCAAACACCAGAGACCCTCGTCCCCTGCTGGGCTCTGCTGTCAGCCCGGCCTCAGGTACAGACAGGGAAACACAGAGCGGGGAGAAGCGGAGCGACTTTGGATGAAAAGAGAGGAAATGAGAGGAGATAGAACCTGAGTTTGACATAAAATAAAGTAAAGTAGTAAATAATTTTTCACTAGCTCAGTGGTATTTTTCTTCCACATTCTGTAAACCCACCCTCACTCCACACAAAGCCAGATCACATCAGGAATGTGTCTCACCTCAGGGTTTCTTAAAGCAGATGCTCACAGTAGCATAACCTCTGACCCTCGCCTCGACCTCTCACCCAACCCCATCAGACCACGCATGCCCCATCAAACCCCCCGGAAAAGTGAGGAAAATAGAAAACTGGAACACGACAAGGTTCTCTTAACAACAGCTTTGCAGTCATGGAGATGGTGCGCTTCTCCAAAATTCAGATTCGGAGGATTCAGTGTGGATTTCAAGCACACGAGCAGGAAGTTATCCAGCCAGTTTCATCTGGAAGCCGGACTTTATCGATACCTGCAGCTATGAATTCTTGTTGCATAAAGTAATAGTCAGAAGATGGCCTTGGATTTAAAATATTTAGCAAAGACACACGTTTTAGATTACAATGCTGGTCCAATCATGAAGACTGGCTCCACCATGAGGTTGATTTTTTTATTTTTACATTTCTTTTGCAAAACACCTAGATTGCAATCTCTAGTGTGAAATTTGGTTACCATATTTTACTTAAGTAAAAGAGCTAATACAAACTTTGTTATAGGTAAAAGTCCTGCATTATTATTATTACTATTATTATTATTATTATTATTATAGGTATTATTATTATTATATTAAATTATTATTATTATTTTTATTATTATTGTTATAAGATTAAATCAACATTATTATTATTATTACTATTATTATTATTATAGGTATTATTATTATTATAGGTATTATTATTATTATATTAAATTATTATTATTATGATTGTTATAAGATTAAATCAAAATTATTATTATTATTATAATTATTAATTTAATCAAATTAATTTTCTTATTTTCTGTTGGGTGGTACTTGAGTAAAAGTATATAAGTTACTTTCCACAGATTCATGTCCTCCTCAGAATGAATTATATTAATTTTGACTTTTCATCCAGGTCCATCATCAGCTCACAATATTAATTTGCAAACATTTAAAAAAAATAAACTAATGACATGTGCACCGACCTCAACTGTACGTTGTGTTTAGTGCTAATTAGCACATGAACGTGCTAATAATATAATATAATATAATAATATGTAAACCTAACACGGTGAATATTAAACCAACTTAGCATTAGCACGTTCACATTGTCATTATTGTGCATGTTAGCATTCTGGCATTAGCATTTAGCAGCCTGACTTTTAATGGCATAACATTTTAATACTTAATTTCCCTGATTTTATCATCTTATTTGCACAATTTTTGGCTTCTCTGAATTATGATGCTTTTCAAAGCTTCCGGTTTTTTTAAGAACATTTGGTTTTTAGTCTTAAAAGCTTCCACAGGTTACCTGGGGCTGAGGCTAATTCTACAAAAGCATTTTTACATAAGAGTCTTTGAATAGATTTGTACTTTTAGTTATTTTTTCTCCCACTGAACTAGTGCACGCTTTACTTTAGGCTTTTAGTTCCAGAGTGTGTTATTGAAGGAGCGGCTCTGTGTGCGTCAGCAGAGGACAAGGAGTCATGTTGTCTAATAATGTCCGATAAATGCTGCACAGGATGAGGATTTAAGGGAGATCACGCTGGTATGAAACCTGGAGAAAAAACCTCCAAGGATTAAGTTAAGACACGTCCACATCAGGCATGTAGACAGAAAGTATCTTGTGATTGGCTCCATGCATGTCCCCGCTAAACGGCTCGGGAAAGCAAAGAGCATCCGTACAAGCTGCAGTAGGAGGACAGTGGGCCCTTGTGCTCGCTGCATTCTTGTTCACAGTAACTTTAGATCCCTCAGCTGTTCTTCAGGGTCCACGTCATGTCCCGCAGATGAAGACAGGCGTCCTTGGACACGCAGATTCCTGCGTGTCTCAGAGACAAGATGAAGGACTGGAGACTGAGCTTTCCCAATCCAGGGCACTGAATTGAACTTTCCTAAATTGAACTTTACTAAACTGAACTTTACTAAAATGAACTTTCCTAAATTGAACTTTCCTAAATTGAACTTTCCTAAATTTAACTTTCCTAAAATGAACTTTCCTAAATTGAACTTTCCTAAATTAAAATTTCCTAAATTGAACTTTCCTAA
>CALSCE010009506.1:16105133-16138592 GCA_943593645.1 Bovichtus variegatus | reverse complement strand
TGTGTGTGTGTGTGTGTGTGTGTGTGTGTGTGTGTGTGTGTGTTCTGCTGGTTTAGTTTAACACTATCTATGATTGTTAGAGGAGCTTCAGCTGGTGAACGAGGATTCTGTGCTGCTGGGACTTGAAGAGAAACTATGATACGAGCCATGTGAGGTGAGAAGGCTGGTTCCTGGAGCCTCTCGTGGTCCCCTCAGTAGTCCTTTCTCTACGCTGAAGTACTTCTTCATTCTTCTCTTTCCCTCACATCTCCCTGGGCGTTGAAATTATTTCTGTGAGTGGAGTCATGATCTTTCCACAGGTGGTCCGCAAGAGAAAGAGGGGCAGCAGGACAGGAGAGAGACAAAAGGGAAGGTTATACAAAAGTCAAAAGCTCTGAGAGAACAGCGTGCCAGAGTCTGTGGATGTGCGAGTGTGTGTCTTGCGTCGCAGTGAGCATTGTTAAGTGTCCATAAGCAATGCGTCCACTGCGAGTCCCTTCACTGTTGGCTGTTTTTTTTTTGTTTTTGCTTGTGTGTTTTTGTGTGCAGGAATCCAATAAAACATACAGCACGAGGCTTCCCTGAGTGGAGTGGGCCAGGTTTAAGAGTCGGTCAGACAACACCCAACAGCCCCACTATTCAGTCTCAAAGACACACTTTCCTTTTTTTTTTTTTCTTCCTCTGGGATTTTTCAGTATCTGCCAAACTTTCCAAGGGTTAAAGATTCATTTCTCGTAGATTCTTTGCTCTCTTCCATGTCCCTCCAGGGCTGCGGGTTTTAAGATACAGGCACTTATCAAAGTCCCGTCAGCTTATAGGAAAAGAAGCATAGGGGAGAGTGCGCACTTCCTCATCCTAGGTGTGTTGCTGGGCTTTAAAGGAATATTTCACCCACAAACTGACCATCGGACTATCTCCCCGCGTTACCTTGAAGATAAACTCTCGCGTGCCTCCACGGAGAACGGAGAAAGTAAACTTGGCCAGCGAAACTATATCAAAACATCTGTTTACAAACTCTCACACAACTCGTGAAGTATAATCCAAGTGTCATTTATCCAGTCACATGCTCGACATTTCCCAAACAGATGTATTTTTCGAGACTTGGATTACACTTACAGTTTAGTGAGAGTTCGTTGACGGATGTTTGGACATAGTTTCGTTGGCCACGTTTACTTTCTTCCTTCACCGTGGAGGCTTGCGAGAAAAACAACGCTTTCTTCAAGAGTTCAATGCAACTGTGAGTGAGTAATTCATATACAAAATGGTCAGTTTGAGGGTGTATTCCTTTAAAAGGAGTGTGTGTCCCCTGAGGAAAGTGCTGACTGGCTGCTGATCCTATTGATGGGGCAGGAGCTGTGCTACTGGGGCAGGGCATCTGGAGCTTCACTGGCCAGGTGGGAGGGGAACTTGGAGCAAAGCTTCACAAGGGAGCCTCCCTCTGATTTCAGCCCTGTTAAAGTCCCACCTCCCGGAGGATGTGTCCCAGAAGAGCCCTGATCCAGACAGAGGATTGGTGGGGTCAGGCTGTCTTTGAGGTGTCGGTTTTCTATGCGTGTATGTTGGACTGTGCTCTCAGTTCACTGGATGTTTCAGGAATCGAGTTTGTCAGTGTGGGAGAGGGACTACATTTACATACTCCTGTGCCTCCTCCAGCTCCCGGAGCAGTAGTGTTAGGACCGAGTCTCTCATCAGCAGTCTTTGTTCTCCAGAGACAGCTGTGCAGTGGCACGATGCAGCTCAGCGCTCACCCTCCGCTGTGAGGTCAACGGTGTGGCTAAAGAGCCCTCATACGCCAACGGGGGAGGACTGTCCCCCTCTCCGCTGCCAGTCCCGTCCTCCTCCGTCTCCATCCGTCCATTACTTTGCCTCTCTCTTTCCCTCTCCTCCTCTGGTCGCACTTTCTTGTCGTCAGACTCCTCCTGTGAGGCCTCCATGCGCTGGTCCTCGCTCCAGCGCCTCTTGAAGCGCAGCTTGAGGGGGATGCACTTCGTCTGTGCGGCTCCTGCTGAGCCCGTCTGCGGTGGGGGCGTGTTGCTGTCCCCTGGTTCGGTGGGTTCACTCTTGAGGGTGGGCAGCGTGCGATGAGCGCTGGAGTGTGTGTGCTGCGAGGTGAAGAAGGGCATCAGGCCAGGTGGAGGTGGAGCAGGGGCTTTGAAGACGTCCTCGTCCAGGTCTTCATCAGGATGGGGGTGATGTTGGGGCGCTGCTGTGCCATTAGCCAGGTGGTGGTGGTGGTGGTGGAGGTGGTGGTGGAGGTGGTCCGGGGCTCTGGAGTAGCGAGGAGAGAAGAGTTTAAACTCCTCATCTCTCTCGTCTGGGTCCTCGTCACTAATGTCGGTCACCTCCACCTCTTCCTCCGACTCAATATCAGAGATGGGCTCCACCTGGACGCACACAAAAATGGTGACAGAGACAAATATGAACACGGCAGGAAAACGGAACATGGAGAAAGTCACTGACAATGAATTATGTCATTATTATGAATTATGTCATACAAAATGTAGCTTCAACAAAAAACGATGCGCTTTAGGACAATGTCTGCTAAATGGAGTTCTGTTAAAGAAATAATATCAAGGATTTCCATTTAAATAAATGTCTGTTAAGTCTCTATCGCCGAATGACACAATGGTGATTTAGCCTCTTGACCACTGATGCAAGTATTGCAATATATATATATATATATATATATATATGCAGTATTATTAAAGTATTAAAGTTACTGCTGCAGCTTTACATTAAAAAAAGCATTTAACTGTCGAAACACAAGTTTATTTTTATTACGAAGTCGTCACAGTCACGTCTACAAAAAAAAAAACAACGTTCATTTTGGGAATTTTTTGTGGATCAGTTTAAAATACTGCAGTAATGGAAGAGTCGGGAGCAGCCGCAGTGAGGAAGGCTGCTCACCTTCATCTTCTCAGACACTTCTTTCACTTTCACTGTTCGCAGGCCGAGTGCACGCACAGTTGCTCCAGTTGTTTTGAATTAAAACTTCGCAAATGTGGTTAGTATTAAACCGCATTTGCTGTTACCACCATTTCATATGGTGTCGACAAATCAACCGTGACTGACATGTTAAGGATTGCTTGTTTTAGGAAGTTTAATATGTTTGTATAAATAAACGTGTCCGTTTTAAGATCTTGTGGTGACACACGATGTCCCGGTGTTGTGTGGATCATAATGGGGGATATCTGGGTCTATGTATCTCACCTTTATCTTGGGAAGTCCTGCGCTGTTCAGGGACTGCGTTGAGGAGGAGGCGGAGATGAGGCCTGAGCCGCTGGCTGAGCTCAGGTCGCTGCCGAACGACAGCGAGGAGCCCAGGCCAGAGGTAGACGTCATGGATCCAGATCCTGAGGAGAGCGAGCTCTGCCTGGGTTTACTCGAGCTTTGACCCTCTCTGTGCTTCCTACCCAGTGGGGGGGGCTGCAGCTTGAACTTGAAGGGAGACATGTGTGGAGAATCCTCACCCAGGTGGAGTGGGTGATGCATGGGGTGAGAGTGGGTGTGAGGGTGGGCAGAATGAGGTGGATGCGGGTGGTGGTGGGCAGAGTGAGCCAGAGCTGGATGGTGGTGCCGTTCTCCTCCCCTCTCTCCCCCCCCTGCTCTCTCTGCTCTCTCGGCCGCTGCTCTCTCTCCGGACAGACCGGCCTTGTCTGCGGCGGGCCGCTGGGGCTGAGGGATGACGATGTTGGGGTAATGGAGGAAAGCTCTGGGGCTGAGGCCGTAATTGTACACCGACTGGGTGTGGGCCTGCAGGTAGCGCTTCATGTCCTCCGGGTTGAAGGAGAAGTGGGAGCCTAACATGGGTGACAGGGTGGGTGAGGGGGTGTAGGGGAGGTGAGATGTCGGGGTCATGGATAGCGCTGGGGACAGAGGAGGGGCGAGGAGGCCAGCTCCTCCCGGCCCTGGCAGGGGGGACACAGGGAAGGGCGACAGAGAATCTGGGTGGATCCGGTGCCCGGTGTGGCCACGGGAGCCTGGGTGCCCAGCATGGCTACCTGGACCTCCGTACATGCGGAACAGGGTTTCATGAGACAGACGGGGATGGATGATACTTCGGTAACCTCCTCCTCCACCAGTTCCTCCTCCTCCACTCACACCCCTCTCTCCCCTCTCCTCCCCGGCTCCCGTGTTGCCCTCCTCGATCTCAGAATTGACCGAGGTGCCGTCACTGCAGTCGCTGACGGAGCCTCGTGCCATTCGTCGGGCCACAGAGCTGAACATGCCACCGGGGCTGCGCAGGTCCTCGTTCGGGGAGAGGACTTCGGAGGGCGTTGAGGGAGGAAAGCGGAAGTGAGTCCCTGCACCGGTGGGGACAGGAGGGGCGCTCTGAGGAACATTGCTTCCTGGAGACGTCAAGGGAAGGAGGGAGGAAGAGGGGGGGGGGAAAGAGAGGGAGAATACTGAGAAATAATATATAATGTTCTCCTGTGTAATCCTATGTAATCATGCTGTGCTATTGTGGGATTAGGAGATATGTGACCGTGCACAGGCATGCACACACACAGCAACAGACTGTCGAGGCTTACCAGTGGAGCCCATGTCGATAAAGGGATAGTTGACCAAAACCAGCTTATTGAAGTTGAACTTATAGGTGAACCTCTTGCCTTTGGTCTTATGGAGGATCCTCTTGTTGTAGTAGTATCTGAAAAAGACAATAAAACCGACATGAAGAATAAAGATATTAACAAAAGACCCTCACACATGCCTGACGCATGAAAAGACAAACACAAAAGAAACACATCAGGGTTAAATAACTGCAAATTATCTTGCGCAAAGCTTGGTTTAGCCCTAACCCCCAAGAAATATAAATACTGGCCCATTAACGCTGAAACATTTCATTTAAATTGCACACCTTATTTTAAAATATAATTCTGTTCCTGAAGTCATTGATACTATGACAGATTGGCCTGCACATTCAAGCACACACTTTAATAATCATGAGTCTTTCATGTCGCCCCCCCATCCCTTCTAATGATAGATATTACAGAGTGTTGTATGACATTTGCACAAAGCAGACCCAGTAAAGGGAGAGGGGGCGGGGGGGGGGGCATAGAAGGAGGGGGAGAGAGGGGGAAAGAGAGAGAACAGATAGATGAGAAGCGATGTGGAGCAGTGATGTTGTGTGGAGGGATAAACAAACACTTAAGAGACTAGAGGTCAATGCATGTTACCAAAAGTGAGTAAATGGGTTGTAAGGCCACAAGGACATGTGTGAGCAGTTGTGTGCATGTTTGACAGGTGTGTGTGTGTGTGTGTGTGTGTGTGTGTAAGACTCATGCTACTTTGTGTGAATTGTGTGTGTGGTAGCTTCACTAATCTTCACATGTCTAACACATTGTGAAAGACTGCGATATTGCACACGCAGATTTTTTGGGTTAGTTGAAGAAAAAAAAAAAAAATCTGTTGAAAAAAAACGCTTTTTTTTTTTTTATTGGTGCCTATTGTGTTAAGTTCAATGTTTGATTTGTTCAATAAAATAATGTTGGACATAATTTTCTTTCATGCTTTGGATTCAAGCAATGTGTTGTATTTAGGCAGCGGAAAGGCAGAACTGAGTGCACTTTAAAAATCTGTTTATTTATCACAAGTAATATTGTAATCGTTAAAGTCAACAACGTTATCCCATGTTGCATATTTCACTCGTATGTTGCAGCTCTAGTCAGGAATTAAAAAACGTGTCTTTTAGGTTTAGATTTTGTCAGACAAGTATCGCACAAAGCAACAGTTTCTGTCGCTCTTTTTTCTGGACGGACCCATCTCTTTATGTAACAGCAAAGCAAAGCCACCAATAATTCACCCCATCTTTATCCGTTTATGTAATGGCCATTCTCTCTGCTTTTTTCTCTCCAAGCTTTCTCTCTCCCATGGCTCCTGCCTACAGTACAAGGCTTTGTTTTTATTAACCTTTGTCCAGCAACAGCTCTTTATGTAACATCTCTTCCCCAGATCCACATCCACATCCACTTTATGTAACCTCTAGATCCTTTGCTGCCAACCCTCGCACACTGAGGGAGACAGAGCGAAGGAAAGAGGAAGAGATAAAGAGCAAGAAAAGAAACGACGACGGCGCGTTTGTCCATGACGGAGAGAAGCTTACCAAAACCAACACCTATCTTTTCCAACACTACCGCTGTTTATTGAACGCAGCATTTAACCAGACTGCACATTTGTACATTATGTCTGCATACCTACCTGCTTTCAAAGCACTCGGCTCTGCTTTCCCTTCCTCACGCATGTGTCTGCTGGCGCAAGTTAAGTGAAGTGTGCTGACAAAAACAGGGGCTTCAGGGTATGCAGGTAATGCAGAGTTAATCAAAGCCCATTGACTATCATTATAGTGAATGGTTGTTATCCAGACGTCAGTGTGTGTGTGATTGTCTGTTTGGAGGTGGGGAGGTGTCGCCCTTCACCCCCTCTTATTATGCTTATTACACAGACTGGTTGGGCTGTTTTTGCTCTGGGAACAGACTGTTGCTCTTTTTCACTTGTTCTCTTCTACCCTCCTCCTCCTCCTCCTCTCCCTTTATCCGACCGATAACCCTCTCTCTCCCTCTTTCTCTCATCAATCCACCTCCTGTCTTTATCCCAACTCTCTCCCTGCGCTCTCCACTCGTCCCCTGAGGCGATGGGAGAGGGTGAGGGAGAGAGAGGCAGAGAGAGACAGGACAGGCCTGCACTGTTGAAAACATTGTTTACGCCAGGCACAAAGCAGCATGTAATTTCTGCTCTAGGGGAGACACTCGCAAGGGCCGGGAAGGAGGGGAGAGAAACAGTTGGGAGCGAGGAGACGGACAGAGACATGCAGGAAGTCGTGCAGAATTAAAACCACAACAGGACTGTGATCGAATTAGCTGACAGAAAAGTCAACAAGCTGTGCTCGGGCCCACATATGGGTTTAATAGAAATACGGATCGCAAGGGTAGAAAACAAACAAAGTCCAAAGTAGCTAAAAAAAAAATTATTTTGTGCATCATTGCAACCCCTAATTGGGGCAAAATCTCAAGTCTGATTTGTAAACCTGACTAAAACTAGGGCAGTCCAACGCTGAAGAGCTACATCGCCTCCGCAACTTCTCCCTTAATGCTGATAAGTAGCATGATAATTTGCAAACGCTGTGTAATAAGCAACGTTGTCGTAAAATTTACTTTGTTTTTGGTTCCATCTACATTCTTTTTTTTTTGTTTCTTATTTTATATGGATATATTCTGCCTATTCCTGCATTTTACTTCCACCATTAGGTCTCTTGCACTATTTTATTTATTTTTTATGTCTTAAGTACACTGTATGTTGCACTGTTGGAGGAGCCTGGGGCCATTGTGCATATGACAATAAAGCCTTTGAATCTATCTGTAATCTTGGAGGCAGGGGAAATACAAAAGAGGGCTCTTCTCCTCCACACTTTTATCCACATCAGGTAAAAAGCTAAACTCTCTCCATGCAACACTATGTTGGTACTGCAGAGCTTCCAGGCAATTTTCTCCCTCGTTTGCAGAAAGTTAAACATTTTAAACTTTCGACCTCTCCCTTTTTTAAATCATCTGAACCAGAGACAGCTTCCAAAAAAAGTTGATAAAGTTGAACCAACTCTTAAGAAAAAACTGAACTTAAAACCAGGACCCGAGTGTATAATTGGCATAAATATGGACGCATCCCAAAGGCCAATAATATCACTGTGCTGACACATCTGTCTGACACTGGCTCATGGCAGTCGGAGAGCAGGGAGTGTAGCCAACACAAATCTAGTGTGTGCTAGGCTGCACACACACATGCAGCTCATACAAAGAACGCTGAGATGCATAGTTGGAAGCAGACAACTTTTCGTAATCCTAGCCGTGGCAACTGAAGCTGTGTTTAGAGCACATGGTCGCCCGTTCTTTCGCCATGCCCCCTCCTCCTGCGCCGTCATACAGGCAGACAGTCTTTGAAGAGCATTTGAACTCACTTCAAAAGAGAAGAAAGAGATTCTTTGAGTGCCTGTGTTTAGCTGCCCACCGCACTCGCCTTACACACACACACGCACACACACACACACACGTTTGAGCAGGCCTGAATTGTTTGTGTGTTCCCAGATCGTATCATCCAGGAGCTACAGCTTCATCCCGCTCCCTGTTTAACCAAAATAATAGATTGAACAATCAATTCAAATATGGATTCAGGCAAAGCGTTTAGGGGAAGAGAGGTAAGGCTTTCCATCAGCTCGCTTGTTACTGTGTGTGATTCTAGGCCAGAGATGGAGGCTGCGATTACAGACCTGCTGTGGTTCAAAACATTATGATCAAAGTAGAGAGAGAGACACAGAGTGCAGGAACTCAACTGTAATGAATGAAAATACACATTTCAGAACAGCACTTTTAAACGCCACAGTATGGTTATTTATCATCAAGTTTGTCCGTCAATACAGTTTTTTTATTTCTACTTTTGAATTACATAAATCAGCTTTCCCTAAACCTTTTCATTTGCTCATTTAACAAACAAGCCACACTTCTGAAACAGCAGCTTTTAACCTACAAATAGTGATATATTTGTGGGTAATAACACCAGAAACTAGCAGTCAGACTATCATTCAACATTCAAATAAGTTTCGGCTAACCTGGGGGTTTGTTTACCACCTATAATAACCTGTATAACAAATTGTCCGACCGCTCATGTTTGTTCAAGGTCTAAAACGTTAAATATTGGTTGCAGACATATATCTTGGTCAGTACTCAAAAAGTATTGAGGATACATAACAAGAAGTTGTGAAGATTTTAAAAATGTAATAAACTTTGTTCATTAACAGTGTTTTTTTTAATTGAATTCTGGACGAAGTGGGTCAAATTTGCAATATCTGTATAAAGTATTACTAAAGGACTAAAGACTTTTGTATGGCCCTATAATATGATATCTATATAAGCTCACCAATCGATATCAGTCTCACTCTATACGCACACAATTATGTCAACACTAAAAATGAAGTGAACCCACTTGTGTGTGTGTGGACAGGCTGTGTTTGGCCCATTGTTGGGCTGTAAATAGGCGCTGACTGTGACAGGAAGTTGGGATTACAATACTCCCCATGAGCCCCGTGTTTATTTTCTGCCTCTTTCGTCAGCATTGGCCGCCTGTTACACACATATCCCAGCCAGATCCACACACACACACACACACACACACACACACGCACGCACGCACACACGCACACACACACACGAGTGCTTTGTGTGGAAACCGGGTTTGACGAATGTTTACCGTCTCAAAAAGGAAATGTGTTTGTGCAGGGATGAGGGTGTATAAGTGTGTGTTTGCCCGTGAAGAGGGGGGTCAGTTCAGGGTCCGATTACGACAGTCACATGCTCTGTGGGTGCGAATATGTACTCGAGCACACTCTGGTGTGTGTGTGTGTGCGTGTGTATTACGCCCTCATTGAAAATAAAGGCCTCATTCAGTCAGGAACAATGACGTACACACAACGCTCATGTACGCTGAACACATACATGCTGCAGACAGAGACAATGGAAAGACAATGCACGCAAGCATACGTTGAACAGTCATACAGTGGTACTGTCCCCGCGTGCTCCCTCTGCACTTTCTCCCGGGCCCTGGGTGTTTCCACACAATGCGCTGATGTAGAGAGAGGCCATCTGACCTATAAACAGGCCCAGCCAGAAAGGTGAGTAACTCTATGTGCATATGCAGCAGTATTTCCTGCAGGATGTTTTGTAGTTGTGGTCACTGGGGTTACTTCTAAATTGCACATCAGAGTCAGTTTGAGTGCAGCAGTTTAAATAGCTACTGTATTTCAGGGCTTTCCTTGGACTGAACTGTGGCATCAAACCAGTGGTTGTTTGGAAAGATTCTGCCATAATGATAATAAGACCCGTTTAATAGCATTTCATTTGATAGATTATTAATTTATAAAAAGGCACGAAGGGAAAAGATGAACAGAGACACCGACCGTGCAGTCACTTTTCACGTCTCCGCGCGAAGCAGAAGAAGGCTTTTTGACAGCATAGGCCACTAACAACACTGCAGCCATTGTGCCTAAACACGAAAAATAAGAACGATGCAATTTTACAAAAATGATGATCGTGGGATTTCCTGATCCTTCAAGCACTCGCTTCACTGGGAGGAAATCCCGCAGCATGTGCTCTTTCTGCCCTGGTGGATAGAGGCGGGTGTGAGTACTTAAAGCAACGGCACATCACCCTTTAGTGTCCTAAACTTTCCCTCAGATTCTTCCATCCTTGTTAAAAAGAATTCAGTCAATGACAGAACGTTTTGGGTTAACGCGACCTCCGCATCATACTCTGCCATAGCACCATCAATTCACTTCAAAAATAAGGTACGAGGCCCATGTTCTCATGCAGTTTAACATACAATACATGGTCACAGCGTCACTATACCCAGGAACCTTGTGGAACCTTCATTCTATTTAAGTGTTTTTCTGTGGTGGCAATTTTCCAGCTGCGGTGGCCCATCACAGTTGAATGTTGGACATGAAGCAAACACTACAAACACGTGTGCAAGCAAACATGAATTGGCAAGAGTCCGTGTACAATGGTGCATTTGTATGTGAATGTGCGCATGGACTGTGTTGTTAATCTTTGCCAGCTGTGCATGGCAGTCCCCCTGACCTCTGACCACTGTGCTGGAGCCAACACGGGCTGCAGACTGGAGGACAGGGAGGCATGAGGTCTCTAGGAGCTGGGACCTCTTAGCATGATTACACTCATTAAGTCAGCACGCTGCAATGACTGATTGGCAACAGGCTTCATTTCCCCTCCTTCCTTTGTGGATCGCTCTCGTTCTGGTGCGGGGGAATTTAGAAGGAGGGGTGAAAGTTTGGCCTTTTTAAAAGTGGACAGGTTTATTTTCTTATCCCAAACATGCAGTTTATAGTTACAGATTATGTCCTTCCTATTATTTATTACTAGCACTAAACATGTCACAGAGCCCTGATAATCCAATCCCAAGGTGAGTAAGAGTTGAAAAGAGATGTATTCATGACACACTCTGGACAACAGCAACATCCTTCTATTGCTTTAGTTTTTATGGATTCTATTCACTGTATCAAGACAGAACAAAGAAAACTCATTCATTACTAAATAAAATAAACAAGACTGTGAAAGGATAGTCGAACCTCTTTCAATGTCAAGCATGTCCACATGAGGCATGGCGCGATTATCCCGGACAAAATAACGTGATTCACGATATTATCCCGATAATAATCAGAATATGCTTCATGGCGGTTTCACACCTACCTCGTCTGATCCGGACATTCCAGTTTGACGCAAACCAACATTACAGGCGCTAAAC
Organism: Bovichtus variegatus; assembly: GCA_943593645.1. Taxonomy (NCBI): domain Eukaryota; kingdom Metazoa; phylum Chordata; class Actinopteri; order Perciformes; family Bovichtidae; genus Bovichtus; species Bovichtus variegatus. The sequence continues at coordinate 16,127,312 of CALSCE010009506.1, read as the reverse complement.
GTCCCCGGACCACGGCCCGACGTAAAGAGGCGGTCTCGCCGGGGATCAAACTGAACCATGGTCCCGTTCATTTCCAATATGAAAGCATTTTTTGGACGGTTAAGACTAATTACAGGAAGTTCTGGCAGGCTTTTGTCATGTTATAAGAGTAGCACGCCGAGTGTGTGGTAGAGCGTGAAAGTGTTAATTTTTCAACATTTGAATATGCTTCGGCAATATGTACAGGGTTACGCCATGCCAATAAAGTCATTGCAATAGAATTGAGAAAGAGTGGATGCACAGAGCAGACAAGTGCTGGCAAACAGGACCACGGAGCAGAGGAGACACTAAAGTCAAGTGTAGTAATGTACAGTAAATGTACAGTAAATGTACGGTGTACGTTTCAGTTTCTCTCTGAATAGACAGTGCATCTCCTCAAGACCCAAGGAAAGTTCCCGTGTACACCTCCATGCTTTCAAGAGAGGACGGGAGAGCCCGTGAACAAAGCAACTGATCAGTTAGAAGTATCGGGAGACGCAGCCACGTAGGTGACCACGACAGGACGTAGACATGTAAAGTTCTTTAGTGCAGTGTGAAACCAAATGTAACGGGATCAAATGTATACAATGTAACACAAACACGAACCTTGGTTCAGACTTCCAGGTGTGAATATGCACTAAAACTCTTAAAATGGCACTAAACACATGCTGGAATCACTTTACCTGAAATCTGTTAGGAAACTGATATTTGTACTGCGTCACAGACACGCACCGGTTTTTTTTTAGTGAAAAACAAATCAAACTTAAATAAGGTATAAAAGGTCACCCTGCACTTTATTTATTTCTAATCATGCTGTTGTTTTTTTTTTTTTTTTTACTTTTCTGCCATTATAATGAGATAGACAGCTTTTTCTCGTCACTCATGTGAGGAGATTTATGATGGTCTCAATAATGGAAATTCACCAGCATCAACTTATTGTGAGTGTTTTTTTTTCTCTCCACAATCCTGTAACGTTCCATTCCTAGTCCACACACACACACACACACACACACACACACAACAGTAGGAGTGTAATCCTCTCAACATGAGTGGGAATTTCACAGCGGCCGTGGGAGCAGGAGAACAAGATGACGCATGGACTGAGGCTGTGTCCCCCCAATGGAAAGAAAAAACACACACACACACACACACACACACACACACACACACACACACACACACACACACACACACAATGCTGATGAAGGGAATTTCCACCATGTGCATGGCAGACAGGAAAGAATAAGATCATTGAGGTAAAAATAATAATTACAAAGGCTAAGTGATAAAAAAGAACACTTCAAAACAGGCGTGCCTTTTAAGTTATGTGAGCATGTGTGTGTATGCTAATTGCCCCATGCAGACTGTGGTCTCCATTATTAGCAGACTCCAGGTTTTCTCCATATGAGGGGCACAAGGTGGCCTGCTCTCTAACTGTTTGCTCAATATGGGGACTGTTACCGTGCACATGTGTGTTTTGTGTCCCGCCTTTATAACTTCATTAATCTCCAGTGCCATTAATCCTCTTGGCACATTACTATTGATGTGCGTCTTGCGAGGCTTCATTTCCAGTGTCTCTTGCGGTGAAGGACTGACCAAAGCTCTGGTGTCAAGTCAGGTGACTGCACGGACGTATGTGTGTGCTGTTTTGTCGACTGTCCTTCCCACTTTAAACCTGAAGTGACTCTACTCAATTTACAAGCACAGAGGGAGGCGACCTGGCCGTAGGAGGGGGATGAGGACACAACAGTGCCAGAGGGGAAACTCCTGTGTTGGAAACTTTCTGATAATCAGCCTCTAAGGCCGCTCCATCAGAGGGCACTAAGACCCGCTATATATACGCACTTACTGCAGCCATAAGCTCCAAATCTCTTCAGCTCTAGAGGACGGACTGGCTATAAATACACAGCTTGACCACACGTATCCTCATCCATATTGTTTTTCGCTCTAATTCAGGAATCCTAAATCCAGACTGAATGTGTATGTGTACATACACACATTAGAAGTCATGCTAATTCCCTCTGTCTGATCCCATCTGTAACAGAGATTATCCTAATGTAAACGTGTAAATGACCGCACACATGAGCCCCCCCCCTCTCACCCTAAATTAAGCAATTCAATGCATTTCACTTTGGCCTATGTTTGCTTTCTTTAACGTGCTTAGCCTAGTCTTACCTTTGTTTGGCTGTAAACACCAAGCCGGGGGTCACACGACACTGTGAATGAGATGCTCTTCTTACTACAACTGGCATCAGCTGAGAACAGTCCTCCAGAGATATGTGACGTCTGTAATAATGCTGAACTCTAGTGTGGTGAGGTCATTGTGTTAAAGTATAAGTATATATATATATATATATATATATATATATATATACATACATATACATACATATACATACATATACACACACACACACACACCGTATATATCACAAGATTTATTAGATGCATCTTCTTTCTTTAATCAAACAATATTGTTACCTAATGTCTCGTTGTGCAAGCAATAACCACAAACGAAATCAGAAGCATCTGTTGTGTAGCTCAGCTTTTATCCATTTTATGGGACTTTTTTCCCTTGCAATACTCCAACTATTTTGTTGGTCTTGAAGCAATTTGCTTTGTTGACATGTCATTCCAATTTAATATACCTCATACTAAGCAAAGCACATTTAAAGTCAACAAAGCAGATCCAGCCAGAGAAAAACCCAAACCGACCATCGAATACAAAATTAAAAAAATATGCCCCGATGTTATTCTATACAAAGTCGATCCATGACGGTGAATCCCATCAAAGTACCTGACTAATGGTGTGAAAATGTCATATTTTTAAGTGATATTTATACTTGAAGCAAGGCTCATGACCAAAACTCTGTCAAATCACTGTTGTGACGCTAATGGGCTTGTCCGAGCAGGCGTCCATCGATATACCCAAAAGGTGTAAAGCTGTAAAGGTGTGACCGGCAAAACGGGTCAGTGTTGTAACCCTACTTGGAACATAATAGTAGCTAAACTTGTCCAGGTCAATAGCGTGTGAAGGCATGTGGCCTGGGTCACTCTTACGATACTTACACGTTATATAGACTTGGTTAAGTGCCATTAGTGCCTTGTCAGGCATGACTAATGCAATGTCTGGGTGAAACAGAGCCAGAGAGTTAAAGCTATTGGGGTCTGAGGGTCTGAATGAAATGCTTCCAGCAGGTCATTGATTTAACTGGAATCAAATGGCAGGGTCACAGACGGTATTCTCAATGTGGATGACAGAATGTTTAGTTACAATAAATGTAGCCTCAGGGGTGTCTGTGTGTGATTAAAAGTCATAACATCACGCACCAGCGCTAGTTTATCTACGTGTGTGAAACAACCTCTCTGATCACTCAACACGTGCTCGCAGCCCTTACGCACATGGAAACCACATTGCTGCCAAGTTCTTGGCCTCATGATAAAGTATTTTAAAGAGTCGCACTTCGGGAGTTCATGACCACAGGTCGGGGGTTGGAACATATATCGACTGATAAACCGCCTTCAGGCCCAGCTCTTCACCACAACAGTCCAATAAGAACACTGCTCCCGCTGCATCAATCCAGACACATCTCATTCATCTCTTCTGTCACGGCGCTGCAGAGCCTTCACTACTCCGGTGACCTCCGCAGAAGAAATCGGCCAGTCAGGGCACCCTGCTGATCCTGGAGTTGGGGCACAGACTGTAGGTTGGATCACATCTGTTGGGGACTTTTGCTGCTCGTCATTCTCCCCTCATTTCCTTTCATCCCTTTACTGTTCACAATCTGATAAAAAGGCATAAAATGCCCCATATTATTAGAGAATAGGTATGTAAGACTTGCGAGTCTTCAGTGTCTGCTCCCTTTAACAGCCAGTTCTGGGAAATTCTTTAAAGTATTCCTTCCACCACCGGACAATATCCTTACTTCAGTCAGCAGTTCTCCTCTCCTGCTGAGACCAGCCTGGGAACGGCACGGCCTGTCCTTCTCAAATTATCGGGAAAAGGAGCAATTTCATCCCATGTCCATGAACCAGAGACAGGACTCTCTCCGGCTCATCCCCCTCCAAAAAGATGATATTACATGTCCTGAGAACTAGTAGCTAGGCAGTCCACCAAAGCCCATACTTTTTTCCTACCGTCCATGACCACCCTACACTTCTACAGGTGGGCCAACCACCCACAAGATTATGGTTCCATGTTAATGGTGTTCGGAGACAGGGGTCGAGTACCAAGTACTCAGGGATTTTGCATGAAAGTATTTCTTCTGTGAAAGTAAACTGTCTTCCCCTTACTTCACTCCATTCCTCCTTTCAAAGTGCAGCCTCAGTAAATAAGTGATTCAACTGGAGCATGTGGGCTCTTTAAATATGAGCATATGGTAAATGTTCATGTGAATATGGAGCTCTGCGAGGTCCACAGATCCCTATCATAATCATGTGCTCATCTGCTGTATGTTTCTGGTCCCCACAGAGAAGAAGTGAAAGGGCAGGAAGAGGAGGAAATAACTATGAATGAATACACACTCTTACTTAAGATACCCAATAAATCAAACTTATTCAGCGAGTTTCTCCACCATCATACCTGAGTGCCCTGCTCAGCTTATCGTAGTTCATTTGGGGTTTACACTTCCTGGCCCCCCACAGCCGGGCCACTTCATCCGGGTCCTTGATGACAAACTCTCCGTAGTCCCCCTGCCAGGCGATGACGTCATGATACTCTTCCTTTCTGAGCAGCTCCAGGATGAAGTGCCACAGCTGGATCTGTCTGGACCCGGGGCTCGACTCGGGCTTGTAAGCCCATTCTGGGAAGGCGATCCCTGGAAAAGAGAGATAAAGAGAGCAGGATGGTTAGTTTGCGTCACAACGAATAACAGTGAACGATGTTGTGGAAAGCACATGTTGTAAATTAAACGGAAAAAAAGAAGAAGAAAAAAAAGACAAATTCTTTGCGGACAAGACTGCATCTAATATCGAACAACTAAGTGACATAGAACTCAAATGAAACCTGAAGAATCTTGCTTGGTGCTGTAGAGAAATTCAGACGATTGAAAACTGCATTAAATCCCAGCAACAGAAAAGACTAAGATATTTTTTACAACAGCAGCAGTCGTATCTTTTTCAGGTGAGTGGAGTGAAGGATTTTAGTTTTCTAGCAAAGTATAGATCAACCAAGCAGCTGCGTTTCCTCCTTCATACCTTACATATAGCCGTCTTCACTACTCTCAAGTATTCTCTGCATCTTTCCTTTCACTCGTTAGTCAATCTTTGAGGAATTTTTGTGGGTGAGTGTTAAGCAATGTCTCTTTTATTGGACACAGTCTAGAGCAAGAAGAAGGGCAGGAAACAGCAAAGACCCCCAAACAATAGCATGAGAAGCACAGCAACAGGCCTCAACCTGCTGCATCCTGGGATGTCTCGAAAACTTTAAATTACCTTCATCTGACAAGAGCGTCTAAGAGTACACCCACATTGGGTTGGTTATATTTGTAATGGCACCTTTTTTTCCCAGATTCACCCCTCAGACCAAAACTGTGTTTTTCTCCCTCCAGAGTGCATCAATTCTGAAACGCTGGCTTGGTATTTCAGCATGTACGGAGTAAACAGAACCTTTCCAAAATGATGATATAAGCCAGCCCAGTGAGGGTCGGGGGCTGTGTGCCAGTAGAGTTAAGAATAAAACCTTCATTAACCTGGAATTATGTTTATTTTGAGAGATGAAGTCTCGATTATAAAATAAATATTTTGTGACTATGGCAGCTTGGGGAATGACAGGTAGTGGTTATGAGTATTTCATACTAGTTCTGCTGTCTGGCAGTAGAAACAGAAAAATTGTAAATAAGTATAGGTGCCCGCAGACAGCAGGAGGACACTGAACAGAGGTGTCACAGGCTGCCACCCGGCAGAGTAACGCTCTGTACTTTAGTCACAGGAGGCTGTGTGGCAGCCAAGTAAAGAAGGCAACTTTCTGTCCAACTTTTTCTGCGCTTATGCATTTAAAATGTTGATATAGCCGATTACACAGCACAGCTGTTGTCATTAACCGTCATTAATATATGGTGATTTTGCCAGATGTTGGCTGTGATGCAGTTTTTTGCTGAATTAAAAGAAGGGGATTTGGCCCTTTTTAACGTTGTTCAGGTGTTTAACTATGGACACAAGCCTCTACTAAAACAACCAAGAAATCCTAGTGGAGATGCAAAAAAACGGCTTAATGTGGAAGTAGACTAGGGCTTTTCTATAAACCACATTCCTCTACCGTTATTACCACATTAGCTCTTCACAGGAAACACACTCACACTGAAACTACAATACTGAAAGTTGTAGTGTTAGTGGGCTTCATGGAACAGTTTGGCACATGAAAAACCTTTCCACCTCTCCTCCACCTCTTTCCTCTCATGCAGTCACTCTTTCCTATGACCGGAGGAAAACAACATGGCCAGTCATCTCTCCTGTCTATCCCTCCATCTCTCTCCACCCGCTGCTCGAAGGAAACGCAGAGTAAGAGACTGTGGGTGTGGGAGTATATGACTGTTTGCATGAGCGTGTGTGTGCCCAAATGTACAAGTTAGAATAAGTTTGATGTGCCAGTGCTTGTGTTTGAAAATGTTTGTGCAAGTCTCCCACTAACATTCTGTCGCCTGGGTGGTCAACAAAGTTTGACACGACCGAGCAAAATAGACTAATACAGTGTAATATTCAGCCAGATATAGCGCGGACTGGATTTTATTGTATCAACAACCATCCTCATAGCACTGATAAATGCACAAGTGAGGAGGGGGAGTTACAAAAGAAATAGCATCAACCCAGATTAAGAGTCGTTGTGCAAGACATTTAATACCTGCTCATGTCATTTCATAATGTTTGCTGCAAATATTGTTAAGCATCACATTACACTGAATAATCAGAAACAATTTGTTAACTCATCGGATGTAATACAATACAATACAATAGGGGATACGTGTTCTTCATTATTTTAGCCAACTTTAATAAAACAACTGTCAACATTTGTTTAAAGTTGTACGTTTTCCAAAAGTAGTATTTATTACAGGGCTATTGTTTTACAAGGGACAGGGATTTTTATTTTTCTATTCAAATGGTTTATTTTATTATTACTTCCTTCTTCGGGAGGACATGGAAAGACATATAAGCTAGCGTGAAAGCCGTGTTTGCAATGTGTTTAATGACACTGCATGCAAATGGCAACAGAGGAAATGAGACAGGCTGGGCAGGAGATTGGAAAACAAACAGCCCAAATCAACAGATTATGGATGTGCAGGCTTGTCAATGGATTTACTGGATGACAGCCTGAGGCAGAGATAGATAGCCCTGATAATCTCTGCTGCACTGGCCTGTTCTGACCATTTAGTCATTGTTGCGTAACACTAAATAATGTTGATAGCACATCTGCCAGACATTTATGAAACTGAAAATAATGCTGGAGCCTTTCATCAACATGAGTAAACTACTTTACTGTTATTATTAGAAGAAAACAAATGAAAGGAAAGGAAATGTATGTAGGCTACTAGCTCCTCCTCACCACTATTTCTTAGGTTTTTTTTCTCCAATTGCGGTGATATATTTATTAGATATATTATTATTATATTGTATCAATAAGTCCCCAGTTGTCCCACCTACTCAGGAGTCCTTTTGCAATTTAAAATAAAGATTTTTGAATGTCAGTCGAACACTGTGCCGACACATTTTCCATCTCCAAATTCCAGACAGGATTTAATCAGCGTTGAATATTACGCAGATAGTAGGTGGCCAATGCAGCAGTCTGTGCAGGCAGTTCAGCTACAGATTGTTGTGCTTTAGAACAAACATCACAATGTGTGAAGTGTGAAATGACCATGGGTGTAAAAACTGCGCCGTCTGTGTCTGTAATTTCTCAGACTTTCCAGACCTGCATAAGTAGGTAGCAGTTAGCATGAGAATGAAACAACCCTCACTCACTGTCATTTTGTTTCCTTTTTCTCTTCCCACCCTCCTCCTCCTCTTCCTCCTCCTTCACTTTCAGACAAACACTTGTTGGACTATCAAACCCTGAGTGAGCTACAATCACAGAGGAACACATCGGGGGCAATCTTAAACATACTGGCCCGGCCGAGCCTCCAACAATAACACATTATCACACACATAATCACGCACACACACAAAATCACGCACACACTGCAGAAGACAACACATTCTTTCCAGACATAAACTGACAGTGACTGTTTCGAGACAAGTCGAGATGTGACTGGTCAAATCCCCAATCTGGCTGAGATAAATAAATGAGTAATGCTGCGCCATAGCTTAACCACTGACCCGGTGGTGCTGCCGTTAAGCTGGTTTAAAAGTAGATCTCCGTTTGTACTGGGAGTTCAGCTCGACAGGAAAATACTCGCCAACTATTTTGTTGGTCGGTTAATCCGTCATTTTCATGCAAAAATGCTGTTTTCAGTCCATCAAATATGGAGAATTTCTGCTTTTCTCTGTTTCATATCATATTAAACTGAATATCTTTGGGTTTTGGATTGACAAAACAAGACAATTAAAGACATCACCTTGGATTTTGGGAAACTGGGATGAACATTTTCCACTTTTTTCTGAGATTTAATAGACAAAACGATTAATCGAGAAAATAATTGGCAGATTAATGGATAATGAAAAGAATTGTTAGTCGCCCTAGTGTGAAATGGTTTGTTGCTTAAAAAAGAGCAACACTCATCAAGAAGATAAAAAGAAAACAACAGAAAACAATCGCAGCTTTTGTTTGTGCCAATGTGAGTTAGTGACTGTGAGCATGTGTGTGTCCGTCAAGATGCATCTGTAATGATCTTTTTGACTTTGCCGTGGAACACAGAGGTCACACACATCATATTTCAGGTCCTTGAGTGAAACGGATCCCATGTAAATATTTGGAGGACTGGCAGCCAGGCTGTGTGAGATTAAAGGCAAGAGGACATTCTCTACCTGAGACGACGCATTATTCACTGTCATCAGCAACAGTGTGCACAAAAACGACCACGTTGCCTAGTGTGTGTGTGTGGTAGGGATTAGGTTTACAGGAATGCCGAGAGCAAGAACAGGTGCCTTTGTCTTTCCATCAACCCGGAGTCCAACCCAGGCTGAGCTGTCCTGACTCACACCGATCTGTTTCATACACCATACACACAAGTTTTGGAATCTGTGTGTATTCGCATGATCAGTGTGAAGTTAGGATGAAGACGAGAGAGCAGCAGCAGCAGGGAAGAGCCTGCAGAGCACGACCTAACCCCCTCCACCACACTTAACCTCTCTGACCTCGACTCTCTCTTTGGATACTTTCCTCTCTCCCTCCCTCCCCCTCCCTCCCAGGGGAGACACCAGATAGCCATTACAGCATGCACAAGCCTTACACTCTCCCACACACATAGACAGACAATGCATCAATAATGTAGAAACTGGTGTGCAGGGTTGACGATAGGGGTGCGCCTAATCTCTGGCCTGGGACACTAGAGAGTGCAAGTGCGTCAAGAGATGTGTGTGTGTGTGTGTGTGTGTGTGTGTGTGTGTTGGGACAAGTGAGGGGCAGGTGGTAGAAAGTGATGCAAAGAAGACTAAGAGGAGGAGGATGAAGGGGAGGGAGGGAGTGCAAGAGGAGGGAGATAGGGGTGGGGGGGGTCGGAGTGAAAGAGAAGAAGGCAAGACGAGATGGGGTGAGCACTAGGACAAGTGGAGAACAGAGAAAAGAAAGTAGGAGGAAAGAGAGACGGGGGAGGGAGATCAGGGAAACAAAAGTGGGAAGAGAGAGAAAGAGAGACAATGGCAAGAGTGGGAGAGGACAGAGGGGGTGGATGGAGGGAAGGAAGGAGGAGGAGGGAGGAGGAGGAGGGGGATAAGGGAGCGATGAGATCATAGCTCGTCTGGTAGTCTGTTGTCATCCAGATCAGATTGCTTATCCCCCCCACCCTCCTCATCCTCCCCCCCTCCCTCCTCATCCTCCCCCCCCCCTCCTCCTCTCTACGAGTGCGGATGCCTCTTTTCCTGTGTGATCTTGGTGGCAGGCCCCTAGCAGACTTCTAACACTGCTGCTATTCCAGCTATGTGCGCCGCTCACCAGTCCAACAATGACCTCCACTCTCTCACACACGGCAACAGCAGAGAGAGGGGGGGGCAGAGGAGATGAAAGCAACTGAGTGAGAAAAGAGTGAAAGAGAAAGAAAGAGAAATTACAAAAGACAAGAGAAGATGAAGAGAGCGGGTGGTGTGTTCAGGGTTGGTAAAGGGCAACTTCTTGGTCAACTTCAATAGATAACGTTGAAGGTTTGTCTGCGTATGTCTGCTGCATGTTGGCACAATTACACACGAGTTCATGTCCTTTTTCTTGGAGTTCATAATTCATTTGATGTGTCATTGCAGTTTCTATCATCCTGAAGTTATGTCTCGTGTTCCATCAAAAGCGCTTCTGGCAACACTACTTTGGAAAAGCATAAAAACACATTTGGAATTTTTTTTAGAGCTGAAACGATCATGTAGAAGCAAAAAAAAGGTCCAACTTTGTCCAGCTCCAGCTTCCTGAAAGTGATGATCTGTTGCTTTTCTTTGACAGATATGACAGTTTAAGGTATCCCGTGGAGATTTTAACCTCTATTAGCGCTATGGAGAAACACAATACAATTCCCCACTTCCATTTTCTGATATTCAACAACCAAGCGTTGGTAATGCACCAAATTTTTTTTAGCAACATGCCAGAAGAGGCAAGGAAGAAGACGATAGCATGATAAAATAGATGTAAACAATGCAAGCTTTGCAAATGTTTTAGGAGGACGGAAATATAGTATACACACTACACTTTGGTGAGAAGCTGTTTGTTTACCTTTAACTGAATTCACTTTGTTTTATTCACCCAACAGTCAAAAACACAAAGGAATTTCAAGATCTTGGGCTCTGAAAAATGATAATGGACATTTTTCAGTTTTCTGACATTTAAGTGACAAAATGAGTTTCTGAATGAATCTATCCGTGATAAAAAAAACAAAAGTCAGTTAGTGTCATCTCTCAAACATTTGACAACTACATTGCTTCAAAAAAGGCACGACTGACTGGGAGTGAGGTGCCAAGGAGAGCGAGCGCTGATGGGAAGGAGGCCGAGACATACGGGCAGTCACACAAAGTAGTCGAGTGAGAAAAGAGATGAGGAGGAGAAATTCCCAGCGCTGAGAGTCCTACTCAGCAGCACATCAACTGACAGGCTTGTGCCAAACTAACAGTGGAGTTGCAGACTCAGGATTTTTATACAGGGCCAGGGCCTCTGAACAGCCATTAGCGGCAGTTGGCTAGTACCGTACTACTTTAACTCAACTCAGCCTTAGCGTGGAAGTGAGAAATGACCAGTTCAAGTGTGTGTGGGGGGGGGGGGGGGGGGGGGGGGGAGGTCACTGTCGGATCTGAGAGTCTGTAAAAGCACAAAAAATTGAGAGACAGTCAGTATTTGCCTATAGCACATTCATACACAAGCATACACAGCCTCGTCTTTGTCACAGCTGCTTGGATAAGTGAAACTGCCTGAAGCGCCGAGCTTGGGGAACAGAGAAGACAGAAACACAAGACCAGGAGGTGGAGGGGAGGGATAATAAAAGACTTGGAGGGTGAGACAGAGAAAGTAAGAGTGAAAGGAGGGAGAGAAAAGAGGAGGGTGGGCTGTGCAGGAGCAGGAGGAGGGTAATCAGAGCCCCTACGCCTGAATCCCAAAGTGTCTGGACTCTTCCCACCAAGTCCATTAAAAATTCATTAGGCCAATACTTGAGGAAGAGTAGAGAGTGAGACACAGACAGAGGAGAGTGACAGAGAAAGCAGAAAGTTGGAAAACACGATGGGAAAAGTGAATCATTTGGAAGGGAACTTTGAACTCAAAATGTATTTATTAAAAATGCTACTTCAATTTTGTCAAATGAGCTCCAGGAAGAAAATTTCCAATATGATTTTTGTACTTTTTGAGATTAATAAATGCTGCGACATAAAAATGACACTATTGCTAAATGTCTAACTCTTGTTGTATAAAGACAGGAACAAGTATGGCAGCAACTAACATTTATTACATGATTTCATGCAATTAACAGATTTATGTTCATCACAACTCCCTGAAATTGCTTATTTTGTCCAAAATATTCAACTTTCTATCATAGCAAACTAAGAAAACCAGCCAATTTGGACAAATGATATTTATGGCATTTTTGTTTAAAAAAAATAAATTACATATCTGATTAAATCGACAAAAGAAGTTGCAAATTGAATTTTCTGTCAATCTCCCAAAACTGGTCTTTGGTTTCACAATATCAATTTGTGCAGTGAATTTGTTGACTTAAAAAAAAAACTGGATTTCTAACCAAAATGCAAAAGCAGCTGCATGTTTCTTTGCAACTCAAGTCTATTCAAGAAGAAAAGGTGGAATCAGAGATTTATAGCTGCCACCAGTGGAGATGTCTGCTGGAGATGCAGATGAGAAGAATAACTGTTGACTGTTCGGCTCAGTTTCCATATGAATTTCACGCTGGTCTACTATAAATTTTCTGCAGAACTTGAGCTAGATGGATGACAAATAAGTAGGGTTGTTTGATTAATTGCACAAGCTTGTAATCATGGTTTTATTGTAACATGCAGAGTAAATTTGACTAGTTTGGAAACAATCTTAGAAAGAACTGTGGGTTGTGAATAATCCAGGTGGAGACTAATTTCCCCTGGAGGCATTGCTCTTTTTGGAGCCAAGAGCGTTCGTGCCCCCTGCCTAACCTGAGTGCCGGGGGAGGGGGGTGGGGGGGGTTAAACACACATCACATAGAAAAACATGTAAGCCTAGCAGGCTGCTCAACTATTCTTGGAGGTCACCCACAGTCTACATTTTCTATAGGCTCTTACTCACTGTCATGTAGCTGCAGAAAGAGGAGCAGAGAAAGAGCAAGAGAGTGCTTTGTGGCCTTGGAGTGGCCAAAAATAGCACCACAGACACACTTCCACACACTGGGGGTTATTGTTCAACAGTGAGAGAACACACATCATGGATGGGGAGAAGAGGGGAAAGTACAGAAACAAGTGGGACAGAGAATGGGCAGGACATGACGTAAGATTTTGTCCCCCTGCCTCTTTACTGCCCGTCTTCCAGTGAACAGACAAGACGTGTTTTCCAGGAAATTATAGGGGAGGAGCAATAAAGGGAAGAAAAAAAAGCACACGCATCCATACGGATCCTCTCTTTTAAAAAGCAGAAGTTCTAAACCTACATGTGGTTTATCAACTGACTTTTTATTAAAACAGAAAGAAAAAAACTCTAAAGTTATCCTTTTAGGTTGTACCAATGATTAAACAAATATTTTAGTTAATAAACTACAACTTACTTTTACTTTAATTACTAAGTTTTAAGATCGATTTCCAATTTTCCACACAGCCATTTATTTTTAGTACAGTATGTAAATCAACTTGCAGAAATTTTAAACTTTGGTCACATGAGCTCTCTGTCAAAAGTTACATCAACAATTTGTGCTGACGCAGTTACAAGTAGAGAAACAAGGATTTGACAAAATTAAACTACTTTGACAAGACAAGAAGGGAATTTTATGTTAATGGTAAAGTAATATAAGCCTTTGCCTGCCTGAAGCAATTGTATGGTCAAAAATAATGCCAAATGTAATGTGAAATACACTGAAATGTGCAACAACCAGGGTCTATTAAGATGGAGCAAAAAAAGAAAACATGTTTTACTGATTAACCGAGAGATAAAACTAACTAAGTGAATATGTGATCACCTGGTCGCCTGGTTTCTGAAGAGGCTGAGCCCGTTGGTGAGAGCTTGATTTTAAAGCTGCGAGGACCCCAGTGGTCTAGCATCTAACCACATGGGACAACTAAACTCACTGTATAGCCTGTGTAACTAGCAACATGTACACACAACAGGCAGTTCTTCACCAGGGAGCTCTAAGAAAAGACACACACACACACACACACACACACACACACACACACACCTATCCAGCTTTTTCACACGGGAACTGGAGGACTAAAAGAGAAAAAGTCACAAATATGTGTACGGACGAGCACCATGTGAACAAAAACACCGAGCACGGTCCACGCACAAAGCCCCGAGGCGCTGCACCTGATGCGCTCTCAGGTGGGCTGGACAACTGGACTCTTCTCTGTGTAATCACACTCATAAACAAGCCTGGTGGGAGAGTGAGTGTTTGTGTGCGTGTGTTCCCCAGAGTGTGTTAAGAACAGCAGAATAATATTGTGTCAGTGAGAGAAGAGTCCTGTTGCTCTCAGGGCGCCGTTAGGTACATTTACTCTCACCAAAGTGACGCACTGCTCCCAGGACATTAACCTTTCTGCTTACGCACACGCACACGCACGCACACGCACACACACACACACACACACACACACAGCTTCTACATGCTACAGCCGATGTGGCCAACGTGCACAGGAGAGAATTTAAGATTAAAAGTTGTAATTAGTGGACTACAATCTACAATGGCATACCCTGATTTAACAGTGTGATTCCCCATGACAGCCTGATACGTAGGGTGAGGTAGGTACAGTTAAAAACTGCCGGTATTATAAACAATAGTTTCAGTTTGTCAAAGACATGCTTGATCTATGCTTGAAATCCCTGTGAAGTACAATATGTTTTAAAGGTTGGTCGGTTGGTTTGTAGGAAAAGTCTGCTGATGACCATGGTAGCTGTTTAAATAGAGATGCAACGATCTGACGTTTTCTCTTCCAATAACATGCGATGCCTAAACACAGGACATCTGCCGATGTCGAGCACTGATCGAACACCACTGCTCTTTCACAAGTGGAAAAAGTCAGTCATATGTCGATAGCCGTTGTACAACTTTCTTACGTGTGTTTTCATGTCTTTTGCTGTAATATTTATGAAGGAATGTCTACAGTGCACATTGTTTGAGAATAACTGAAGCCCGGCAATACAAACACCTTGCAAAGTCATCCTCTTCATTTTCACCTTTACATTAAAAATGTAAAAGTCACCACACCATTATCAAAATATGGCTTTACATGTTTACAGAAGTGGCTCTATGTCTGTGCATCTAAGCTACACTACATGGTCGTTTTCCCATGATGGGCTCATCATTTTCTTCAAAGTTACTTTCAGGGAAAAGCTGTTAAGATGTAACACAGCCATGTTACAGGCCACAGGCGCCTCTCTTCTCTTTCACTGTGCCGCCCCAGCTCACACACTGGTGTTAATGTACTTCTCCGGCCAACAGCTTGGCGGAGAGCCGCCGGCTGACGCTTCACCTCTGGTTCAACAACACACTGCTTACACTCACTACTGCCTGTAAGAGTGTGTGTGACTGTGTACACACCTCTGTGCGTAGGGACGCAGATATAGACTAATCTCAATATCTATATGATGTGTATCGTTTAAACTTCATTAAAAATTATCTGTTAGAGCTGAAATGATAACTCCATTGAACAGTTAGTCAATTGAATGGAAATCAATTATTTTTGATAATCAAAATGGCAAATATTTCCTGGAATTTGCGTAATCTGTTGGACTAATACAGTTTTAAAGACAGGGAATTTATAAATGGGCATATTTCACCATTTCCTG
Source organism: Bovichtus variegatus (assembly GCA_943593645.1). Taxonomy (NCBI): domain Eukaryota; kingdom Metazoa; phylum Chordata; class Actinopteri; order Perciformes; family Bovichtidae; genus Bovichtus; species Bovichtus variegatus. The sequence continues at coordinate 16,111,705 of CALSCE010009506.1, read as the reverse complement.
ACGTATAGACAAACATGTCATTCATAAATAAAAAAAAGTATCAGTATGTGAACATGGGACAGTGGGTAGGTTGCAAGGATGCCCCATAATATGCAGTGTGTGTGTGCGTGTGTTTGTCAGTGGGTCAAAGGGTGATTTTGCCACACAGGAGTAAATTAGATGAGGCATGATCAGACCGTATATCTGTCAGACATGTGTGTATGCGAGTAACAGATAGGTGGCACTTTTGGGAGGTGGTTTCCTGGAATGTGGTACTAGAACGGGACAGGATGTTAGCAACTGTTATGCACCACAACAACATATCTGTTTCCTGTGTGTGTGTGTCCATGCATGTCTTTTCTGATACACGCTAAAATCTGGAAAGACTCAAAACCAACTCAGGCAATAACAGAGGCAAGTACTGAGTGCGTATTAAAAATAGCTCGCTCAGTCTACTCAGAAATAATAATAATAATAATAATAATAATTTCTACTCGGAGCCGATTGCTTTCATTGAAAAGAAAATAAGTAAGGAAGTACAAGCATATTGGAGAAAAAACAGTGATAAGTGCTTCAAAGATCGAAGATATTATAATAATGTAACTGTGCAACTAATAACTAATTTCCGGACGCAAGTTACATGAACTGAGGGTTGACTTTTGTTTTCACATGGGACATGGACCGCGGCCTCTGGGTGAAAGTCCTTTTGTTTGCCCACCTACCAACCCTGGACTTCTTCCTACACGGACTACCTAACAAACGTAATCCAGGAAAAATGCAGTTTTGTTTAGAAGCGTCATTTTGAGGAGACCAGGCTGAACACTGGGCCTTGGCAGCGCATGCATATAACCACAGCATCACAGCTTCCATTCCGGCCTTGGGACCTTTGTTGCAAGACATACTCCTCTTTCTCTCTCTCGCTCTCCCCCATTTCTAGCGTCCTGTAAAAATGCCACAATAAAGTCTTTGAAAAAAACAAAGAGAATGTAACAGTGACACACACTTGTTGCACTAGACAGTCTTACAGACACAGACACACACACAGAGCTCACACCTGCCGAAAAGATGCACAGAACCAGAAAAACAAGTCCACAATAACAGCTTCAGACTAAAACAGTGTGTGTGTGTGTGTTTATGTGCGCGAGTGTGTCAGTGCTGACTCAGTGCGTGAATGATTTTGTAATTCAGCCTTCACAACGCAAACTCTCCTCCATTCTCTCTCTCTCACACTGTCTCCTAGCAACCAGACACTTAAGGCCTAAAAATAACCCCCCAGAAAAGAACAGAACAAAAAAATAAAGCATAAATGGCAATTAATCCTTTCACGCCTGGAACACAGACTCAAATAGACCAGGTATTAGAAAGGGAAGAGCAGGGCTGGAGCAAGGCAGCGGGAGATGGAGAGACACAGAGAGAAAGGAGTGGGAGGCTGAAGCTGCCAGCAACAGGTAGTCGTCAAGAGACAGAGATCTGCGCTACATGACAGTGTGTGTGTGTGTGTGTGTGTGTGTGTGTGTGTGTGTGTGTGTCCACTATCCTTGGCTAGGAACAAGACAGAACTTTTCCACCCTTTCCAAGAGCAAGGGCTGCTCAAGGCAAACAAGGCTCCAGTGTAAACCAACCCAGCCGTCCTGCAACAAGCTGGCAACAAGGCCCGAGTTTGAAGAGAACGACATGCTGCACGTCAAAAATACTCAGCGAGGCCTCTCCCTCTTTGACGGCGTGCACTTTTATTGTGATTCCCTCCACCCCTTCTCTTCCCACAACATTATGAAATAAACAACGTTACGAAACGTAAAAGATAACCGAGTCGTGAGCACACACAGAGGCCTGCTGTCCGGTGTCTGAAGCAGATGCATTCCACAGTGGATTAACTTTTCTAGATGCGTGATGGCATGTGAGAGACAAAGCAGCGAGACACCTGATCTTTATACCAGACGTCCAACAGTTTAGGAGGGGCTGTTCTTGTTTTTCTCAAGTCAGATTAGGGTGGTGCTAAGTATCTTTATCTGTTATTGGATCTGGTGGTTTCTGACTTTTTCTTTTTAATACATGAAATGACACAAGTGTATTTAAGTCTTTCTTTGAAGTAAAACTGTTGTCAGGGCTCTGATTTTCTGACCAGACGGCAGAAAAAAAACTAAAATCAAGCGAGAGATAAACCTCAGTCTTTAGATTACACATCCAATTTTGACTTGCGGGTTTGCAACAAACGACTATTTTAATTTCTTATATTTCAACAGTTGTTTAGGCTTTAAAATGTCAGAAAATAGGGGAAAAGGTTCATACTCCAAAACCCAAAAGATGTTTACTTTGATATAAAAAAAATTGAAAAACAACCAAATTTCACATTTATGCAACTAGAAAAAGTTTGATATTCTTTGCTTAATAAATCACTTCAAACTATTGATTATCAAAATCAACTAATGTTTCAGCTCTAGTTAAAACCCTGTGTGGTCCTTACATTAACTTAAGCAGAATTTGCATTACTCATTCCCTCATCTGGGGTAATATTAAAAAGCTATAGGATTTGCATTGCATCTCCATAAACAAAAAGAAGAGTTTCATTCAATGAACAGTGAACTCATGACTCTTGTCTAGCTGGGCTTAATAATTGGTGCATTAAACCAAAATATAACCGTTAATAAGGCATTATTCCAATTAAGCAGATTTGATTGGGCCCATTGGATTAAAAAAATAAATCTCTTCTGAATGTTGGCTTTTTTAAAAATGCACTCTGAAGAACATCACATGCTCAGATATAAAAAGGTAGTTAATTTGCCAAGGATAAATGCTGAGCTGGTTTTCTGGCAAATCCGTTCTTTTCTAAAAGGCTCAGTATTCAATGTTTTGGACAAAAAGCCGCAGCTTTGATTAGACTGCAAACACGAACACAATTGAGTCTACAGTGCTTTAATTTTCACACCTTTTCAGATGACAGGTGGTGATGTAAACTAGGTGGTAAAACTTCAAGCCATTCAGTATTCAGTGAGTTTGGCATGCACATGTTCTCTCATTTCCCAAAATAGTCTCACTATAATGAAGGACCTTCCAAACGGCTTGAGCATTTATCCTCTTGGTAGCGACAGGACGTTGCCATACAACAGCAACTGTGATTTACCCCAGTTCATTCTTAGGAAATTGGGCAACACGATGCAGCTTTGTTGACATAACCCAATTTTTGGAGCTGTATTGGCTGGTTACATGAATCTGTGTCCCGGTAGGAAAATTGGTAATCATAAAAATCGGTGACCTATCACTTGCCCAATGCATGCTGGGTTAGTGTTGTGTTTATAAAATGAAGGCATCACTTCCATTTTCCTAACAACACCTAAAACACAGTGATTGTTCTGTATTTATATAAACAATCTTGATCAAAATGTACCTGGTGGAAATGCTGATTTATTTGCTGATGATGCTAATATTCTCCGCTCTGTCCATTGTACTCTGAATGCTCTGGTTGGCTGGTCCTGAGGCAATGGTGTACTTTTCTTTATTAATACACTCTTGGGTTGCTACTTCAATGTCTTAACAAAAACGTTTATGCCCTTTAATAAGGACTTTTTTTTCCAGTTTCCAATGCTCACACTGAATTGAGTGACACACGTGATAAATTAAAATGAAAAACATTGGTCTATCTATGAGAGAGTTTGTGTTCAAGAAATCAAGAGAGTACAATCCAAAACTATTCTTGGGGAAACAAACATGCATGATATTTTTGGATGCATTTATTACTTTTGTGGTAGTTATTGTTAGGGATACTAAGCAAGCAACCTATGACATAGTCTGTCAATATGTGTTCCTTTACATACAAACTGCAGAGCAAGAGAAGGCTTATGGCATTCAAAGTCGCTCTTTTAGTAGTGCCCTTCAAATCTGACTGAACAAAGCAATACATTCATTGCAATGACACATATTGTGGCCCTGACTTCTGAATGAATGCAAACCGATGTGACTATTTATACTGATGTATGGTACTCATCTGCTTTCTTTCTGTCATTTTATTCTTAAGTTTCTGAACAGCTAACAAAGTACCTAACTGAAATGTAGTTCTCGACGCTGAAGCTGTACAAATGGACTTTATACACAGAAAGCCTAGTCAAATTCCTGGTAAACCTTTAGAGAACTTGCTGAAAGCTTAATGCTACATTAAATGGCAACTGTACATTACTGATGGGGACCACAGCCCTCTCTGATTTTCCGGAGAGGCATACTGGACTTCCTAAGTTAAAATGTAGGATTCATATAACATCAACAAAAGATGTCGTTTTTTCTTCTTCCAGTTTTGTACACCATCAAATCTTCCGGACACATTTGGCATACGTGTCATGAGACAATATATTGCGATACACTGATATACTAATCAAGGCAATATATTGCTTCTTATACTCTTCTTCTCATAAAATCTGAGTAAAAACAGTTTGCTTTTATATGCAATCAGAACAGAGGGATCTGGATTTATCATTTAACATCCAACATCATCGCTCTACTATGGAGGCACACGGAGGGCACAGATCTTTGCGAGTGAAATAAAGTATTGAATGAGTTCATCCTTGCATCTAAATTATTAATTGAAAATTGATAGTGTTTTTGTAAAAGCGATGCATTATCAGAAAACACAACATTGTGTCTAGGATACTGTATCCATGTTTTCTTACACCCCCACCTAAAGCTATGCTACTATATAATCCCTCGTTACTCCTCTTGACTATGCACTGAGAAAGCTTTTGATACTTTACTCTTGTGTACCAAGAAAAACATTCATTCTATTCTATGTTACTTGTTCAACAGGAGCTACCTTTTAAATTTACAACAGCCACAGATAAAAAAACCCATCATGACTCTAAAATAACTCAAAAGCTCCAATGGGAAGCCTGTGGATGTACTATATGCATGTGTGTTTGTGTGTGCCTCTTGTTATGAGCTGCATGCTGTTGTTCAGACTAGAGGTAAGAGTGGAAGAGGTGACTGGCCCTGGGGAATCATGTTTTTCTCTGGTGCTGCTCTGATGCTGCCAACTGTGCTGATGATGGCTTGCATTCACACGGTACTCGCAGTGAGTAGTACGGCACAAACGTAGACACGCACACCCAGTTACCCAGAGTGTTTCCTGAAATGTGAAGGCAACTATCATAAAAGCTGCACACATTTCTGCATAACAAAAACGTACACGGATAGTGCTTGGACTCGGAAAACAACATCAGAGTATCACTTGTCGACCAAGTGAACATGCACCCATCCAACCCATACACATACTCTCCCTTGTAGACAATGGGATCATCAGGGAGACATAAAGCTAACTTAAGGGTGAAGCTGAGGGCTGCTGGCCGGGTATTCTGAACGCGCCCCTGGGTGATGAGTGAACAGGGGACATCGGCAGCTTGCCAACCAGCGCTGTTGTCCTAAACACCTTCCTGCTGCTTGGGGGGGAGCAGCCTTGGAGCTTTCCAGCTTCCAAAGTGCTAAATGACGGGTAATTACAAAAAAGTTTCACAGCAGCATTGCATCATGGCGAGGGTGAGAGAAGCAGACTGAAGCTAAACAGGTCCGCTTCGCTGTTCACGACTGGTCTTTATGGGACAGAATTCATCAAGATTCGGGCTGTGTCGAAAATATAAATATTTTTCCTCTTACCCATAACACTATTTATCAGTCTAGCTTGTTTCGGTGCGAGTCGTGGAGAGATGTTTGCCTTCTCTTAATTATAATAGAACAACACGACACTCGGCTTGCAGTGCTCAAAGTGGCAAAAAATACATTTGAAAAACTCAATAGTAATGTCTCTTTCCACAATACATGACCCAGTTACTCCAGATAATCCAGAGACCATGTTGTGCACGGGTTCCTGTAGTAATTAGTTTCTTTCTACCGGACTACACCCGCCAACCGAATGACGTGCAGAAGGAAGCGCGCATGTAGTGCCGTCTAGTTCCTTTATTTTAGAGAGAAGGCAGACATCTCTACGGGAGGTATCTCCAACAACTCACACCAAAACTACCTAGATAAATAGCACTCCCAGTAAGATGACAAATACGGATTTTTGATATTGGGGTGAACTTACTTATTAAAAATCTCATTTTGATAGAAAAAAGACGACTGCTGGGGCTGCAACACAGTTTACTGACATAATTTAACATCACAAAACTGTGAAGAATGTAATTAATGACAATAGCAAAAAAGAAAAAAAGCCTTAGATTTATTTCCCACTGGTCCAGACAACCGCAACAATACTAAACACAGTGCATTACACAGCAATACAAGCACATTTAAAAGTAAGCGGAGGTAGACTTTGCGCCCTAAGTGGTTTCCTGTGCGTCAGCAATGTATGACCAGCACCAAAAATACACACGACTTCACTAAGTCCCATCAACCTATTCCTTCCTCCACTTTTAGTCTATTTCTCCGTCAATCCCCCCTCCCAACCCCCCACACCCCTCCTGTTTGTGCGTCCAACCCTGTGCGCTTTCCTGCCATTCTTCTATCTCAGCTAATTTTAGATGAAGGAAAAAGCTCTGTCCACATCTGCTAGTCATTCTTTAAGAGGTTTGTGTGTGTGTGTGTGTGTGTGTGTGTGTGTGTGTGTGTGTGTGTGT
>CALSCE010009506.1:16076128-16100133 GCA_943593645.1 Bovichtus variegatus | reverse complement strand
CACACACACACACACACACACACACACACACACACACACACACACACTAATTGGTGGAGTGATTGAGTTAACGAGGCAGCGCACACAGGCAGGTTAGAAAGGTCGACTTGCTCGGCTCCTCTTCTATCCTCTCCTGGTTTGCTCTTGCGCTCTGCCTCGTGGGAAAGATTAGAATCCTCAGCTGGCGCAAATAAAGCTGGACGTTATGCAAGAGCCCGGGAGAGTGAGAGAAAGGCTGATGATGATGTAACTTGAGAGAAGAGCAAAATACTGAAATGAAGAACAGGGGAGAAAAAGAAGAAGCGCTACAGAGGTGACGAGAGGCTCACCAGACCTAAAGTCAACTAAGTGCCTTACTAGACGATATAGTGCCGGGCATCCATCTGAACAATGGTAGCTGATCCGCTATACTATGTAAAGAGCTCAGCAGGAAACACACAGCTGCCCTGCACTGGCAGAGACCGGTCCTCTTCACTCTCCTTTGCCCCCGATGTAAGGTCAATCTCAGTGCTATAGGAGGTTGGTTTCATTTTGGCCTCCCTCAGAGGCATATGGCACAATTATATTCCTATTTTCACCGTAGAATGTGGTTCAGACTGGCAGGGGTAGTAAATATAATGCAAGTAACTCTGAATAGAGTGCAATATCAATACTTGAACTGTAAAATGGACTGTGTGTGCTTAACGTTCACTGAAGTGAATCATACAAACGGGGCAATACATTTTGTGACCCATAAGGGTCGTCACTTTTCACTCGGAAACCGTTCAAACATAGGAACAAATGTAATAGTCGACCCGTAATAATCTGACCAGATTCAATATTCACAGTATGTAAGTGCAACAGTCCATGCCGAGTGGGGGTGTTTGTGAAATGCACTGCCCTATTCAGTAAACTAAACAATTGTTGTCCTCTTTGTTAACACAAAGGAATAAACTAGCGAGCCGTACTGAACAGATAATCATGACACCAAACCATCTGACTTTAAGAATGGTGTGGGAGAAATTTGGATTCAACACCACAGATGGAAAGATCCTGGATAAAAGGTTAGGGCGGTTGAAAATGAACATTAAATTCTACAATATAGTCAACAATTCGTTTGAATTCCTTTTGGGGCTGAAGTATTTCAGATATTTTTCCAGCAAAAATTGCGGGGGAAGAAATGCTGAACATTCTCTGATTCCAACGTGTTTATTTTATATCATTTTAAACGGAGTATTGGAGATCACTCTGGACTCTGGTAACTGTTAAAAGGTATTTTGTTGCTATTTTTTTTTACATTTCATAGACTAAACGATAAATTTATTAATAAAAGAAATAATCAGCAGATTAATCAAATGTGAAAATAATTGTTATTTTGTTAATTGTTACAGTTCAATGTAGAGAAGAACAGGAGGGGCTGAGAGAGAGTATAGGACAAAGGAACTGTGTAGGACAAGGAGCCAGGATGATAAAGTTCCATGTTCACATTAAATCCTTCACAAAATGTGATTTCAATATTTAAATAATTCAACAGCATACTCTTCCCTCTAACTATACTTACTTATTTTACTACTGCTGCTGACTGGGAACCAACTCTACTTAAGAATGCTATTAATCATATCTATTTATTATATGGTATGCTTCATGCGGTTACTTGTGATTTCTTTTTCAATAAGAAGCTGGTTTTAGATGTTGGCAAATTGTGCGCATATCAAGTACAAAACTAAAATAACAGGTGTCAGGAGACAGAAAGAGAAAGAGACAAGAAGGAAGGAAGTGAAAAAAGAGAAATGAATGAGCAATGTGGAAGGAAGTTAGATAAAACACAGAGAGGGGGAGAGAGGGAGAGAGGAGAGAGAAAGAGAGAAGAGAGAGAAGAGAGAGAAAGAGAAAAAACTGTCTCCCCTCCGTCAGTATACTGCTTGGATGCTGTTATGTAAGAGCTGAGTGTACGCACACCGATTACCTCCGCTCGGTGGAACTTGGTGTGTGTGTGTGTGTGTGTGTGTGTGTTGTTGTTTGTGTGGGTGGGTACACGTGTGTGAACATACAGTGGTTAGCTCTATTACATTTCATGCACAAAGACGCACACATTATATAGACAGCATACACACAAACTATTGTCCTGATTGAAAAGGGCTCAGATCAAGGTGTAAGGTAGCACGGTGGTTCTCCATGAAGTCACAGCTGCACTGGCTTACAGTTACACCTCCATGATACAAGTTTGATGACACGCATACATACAATAGATCAGGCTCAGTGCATTCATATACACTCTTGATTACAGTGTAATCCGATTTAGGAAATACCCTCCATAAAATCCATCGTAGTTAAAAGACGGCAGACGCTGGAGTAGAAGCTGTGTTGCATGCAACCAACTGATGTCTGTTTGACTTTTAATTGGATAACAGTTGTGGAAAATAAACAATAATTTGCTTATTGCAAGCCACGCAAAAACTTAAAACCAAACTATTACCTTTAACTGTGTCCGTGTGTGTGTGTGTGCTGATTGTACTTTGGTTGTGATAGAAAGGCAAATACCTCAGCAATCCACAATGGATTAACCCAGGGATATTTTTTATTTTGACAATTAAGTTTAAAAATCTGCCACTATATCCATCATCAGGCAATAAAAAGGCCTCGAAGACATCTGCCACCAAAATGCACCCTAGAAAAGTGAGCATGGGGCTTCTTTTAGAGATACGAGTGCCACTCTGCAAGGTTACAGTCAATGTTCAGATTAGTCAAAGGACCAAATATTGGCAATTGCCAACAATGTTGTGTCTTATTGCCCAACCCTAAATTACACAGAGAAACAAGTTTCCACATTCATGTCGCTGATCAATGAGTCACACACACACACACACTTACGTACAGATCCCACATTCCCACACACACCTCTGCACTCTGCCTCCTCTCACAACTAACCTAAGGGAGAGAGTGTACCGTTGCACAGAACCTGGCTAATACTTGGGCCAGACGAACACAATAACCCTACTAACACACCACCCACACACAAACAGTGAGGATACTAGCTGGGGGCCAGCTGGAGAGGAGTGCGAGTGTGCGTGTGTGTGTGTGATGTTAGATGCACGTGTGTGTGAGAGAGAGACTACAAAGACCAGAGTATATTATAGAGTGTATGGGCTAAAGTAATTCACTAATATTATGGTTACACTTCCAATTCATTTTATGCACACTTTGTGTAGCCTGCAGTAAAGAATGTAATAATAATTTGATCAACATCTTTTGGCAAGCAAAAGATGTTGCACTTAGGTTTTGTTTCCAAGGTGATTATTTACCAGAATTACGACAGATGCATATGCTGGCAGTAAAAACAACACACGCTATGTAACAGAAAATACACTCATGATATCTGTTTGACTTCATCCGCAATTGATTCTTTGCTCATGATTTATGCTGCCAAAGTGTTTTTAGATGCCATCGAGTACTTTTATTGATGTTATGTGCCCTGTAAATCACAACATCCTCATCCAAACGAGCTTTTAAAATCAGTGATACGCGGAACAACTTGCTTGAATTTCCTGTCCTTCTCCTTCGTCCATTTCCTCTTCCTCAATCATATTTCTGGTTGTTCCTATTTAGCTCGTCATCTTTCCCCCTTTCCTTTCATGCTTTGTAAATCCCTCTACTGCTGCCCTTGATCCATTCTTCCTTACTTTCCTTTTCCCTCTCACCCTGTGACTGGTCAGGGGATCTAGCTCACATCAAAAGCTTTAATCCCCTAAAACAACAATCACCGTGTGTGTGTGTGTGTGTGTACGTACAGTGGGCCTATATGTGTGTGTGCGCCCACCCGCATGCAACTGCCTGGTTGTTACGTAATTTCCCTGGGCCACATCTGATGCTAAAAATGGACATGGATAAAACTATTGTGGCCGAGGGCAGGGCTGCTGTAAAGAGGCAGTGTCGCAAACACACACACACACACACACACAGCACACATGTACACACAGACAGCAGGGGCATGTCAAGCTGCTTAACGCTGATGTCATGAACCAGATGCAAATTGGAAACTTTTTCCGTAGGCGTTCGTCCCATGCTTGTATTCAATAGTAGATCATTAAAGGCTTCGAAGATACACAATGCACAATTTTCCTCAATGAAACTTTTTAAACATGGGCTATTTTTTTTTTTTTTTTTTTTTTTTTTTAGCACAACAACTAATTAAAAGGATTAAAACATGGGCATATACAGTTTATATAAGCACAGTCTGCACAGTAAAATGTCTAACTTTAACTAGCAAGAATAATCTACTCAAACTTCAGCAAATAACCCACATCACAACTAGCTAAACAAGTGTTTAGAACATCTCATTTAAAATGGATTCCCTCCAATGACGAGTCTTAGTCAAAACACCCAAGGTTATGCAACCGGGATGACAAGACACATTTATTTTTAAATAAATCCAATAGGGCATGTGATATGTTTGGGTCAGGGGACTAAAGGAGTGGAGCGAGTGGTATAACACAGACTGGCTGGCACACTCACTTATGGAGAATCACAGAAGGAAATATGTGATGAGATGAGTGTGTTTCCAGTTATGTGTGTGTGTGTGTGTGTTTTTGTTTGTTTGTTTGTTTGCTTGTTTGTTTGTGCATGGGTGCTATATGCTGTGCAGCACTGATGGCCGGCTTTGTCATTAATCTTTAAATCACTCTGTTTTCCTATAAATACCTTTCCAATGATCAAATGCATTATTCAGTTTCTCTCAGACCAGCACACACGCATACACACAGAGAAACACACAGACACACACCTGGAGAGCAAAGAAAAAAGCCAGTGCCCTGAAGGAAGGAAGTCTTATGAACATTTAAGAGGACGATGGCTAGTGGGCAAAAATAGAGTCAGATGTTTGTCCTGCTGGGAGTGCAATCCACCGCACTTTATTCTGCCCATGACCACACATCTTGGAAGGAGCCCAAGGCAGTGTGTGTGTGCGTGTGCGTGTATAAACACATGTTCAAACTGCAACATGCACTGAGGCCAACGTGCACTTGATACTAGCATGTGGTGAAGTCCGACTTTCAGCTCATATTTTGAGTTTCCCCGATCGACTCGGAGGAAGTTAACGACACCAGAACACCACCTATTGCTGATACATATCAAAAATGACTGACAGCTTTCTAGACTTTTTAAACCATGTTAGCAGACAACCACGCTGTATCTGGTCCTTGAGTCATGCTGGCTGGTAAATCAGGGTGTCCAGTGAAAGAAAGAGAGACAGGGTAGGGTGACATGAAGTGGGAGCGAGGGGGAGTGAGGAGGAGTGAGGAGGAGGCTAATGGAAGAGGAGCTGCCACTGGGGTATTAGTCCATGGATTGGTGACACAGAAGTGATAGTGAGAGGGAGGAGAGAGAGGAGAGGATGGTAGGATGGGAGGGTCAATCGATGCTTAAAAAGGTTTCACTCCCCTACAGGGACATGTGCATCTGTGTGTGCACAAACACACAACAGCCTGTTCCAAATACAAACATTATCTCTCTCTCCTACACACACACTTTAAAGGATGGCTCCATCTGGCTCAAAAGTCAGAAGTCTAGCGAAAGAGCAGCATTCAGCAGCAGGCCTGCGATTCCAGCAAGAGGTAGATTAGCAATCAGTTGGTCTAATTTAGGCTGCGACAGTGGGTTTTGTGTTTCTAAATCAAGTGTATAAAAGACAATGCTTACCGTATTAGGTTGTCCAGAAGGATGAAATTAGATCAAGCAGCCAAAACTGATAAAAGGCAGAGGATGTCCTTCTCTCTTTCCCTCACACACAGTTTGCTACTGCCTACCCTGCCGGACAGAGTGCCACTTGGCTTGCAATTATTTGGCGTCTGTATGTACACACCTGCAAACCGTCTATTGCACTATATGTCAGTGCTCAGAGAGCTGGCTACTTGCCATTAAGGTGGTGTTACCTAAAATTTAAAAGTGTATACGTTTTAAATGCCTAAGAAAAAGGTACACAATGAAATCTGCTTCATAACAATAGTGTGGGACAGTTTGTTCTCACATAGACGCACACCTACAGCCCTGCCTTTCACATGCACAGAACCTTTTTACCTCACATACATAGGCTGTGATGAGTTGGCTCAAAGTTCAAAATGAGCTCTGACGTACAAAAGAGAACAGGTCTGGACATGGAGGGAGAGAGAGAAACAAGGTAAAGACCGAGAGACAGAGTGAGAGCCCTAGCACAGTGAGACAGACAGACAGGCATAGGAAGAGGAAAGACTGGTTGAAAAGAAAACTCCAAACGTGATCTTGCATTCCTTACATGGGGTGGAGGGAAGGAGAGAGGTGAAGAAAAAAAGAGGGAGGAATGGGGGAAGGGAGAGAGGGGAGAAAAGGAGGAGGGTGACAAGTGAGAAAGTTTAACTTGGCGCCAGACAGCATTTCAATGCCCGACAGGCAACCACACAGACGCTCACACAAATAATCGACACTATGCAAGTGGCACAGAAGTCCTTTTGGTGGCTTCCCATCGTCCGAAATTAGATTAGATATGTGCCCTCCACCCCCGCTCCCTGGGTCCAGCACAGAGGCAGATTCCCAGATAAAAATAGCCAGAGGAACTATTCAAACACTGCTGCCTTTCTGCAGGGAGTGTCTGCTGACTGCCCTGGACTTAAGGGGTTAGAGAGGGGTTAGGAGCTCCACTCACCACCTCCCTGAACCGGAGGGCATGGGACAGCGGGGCAGCCCAACATCTATCACACTTACACACTTACAGACACACGCACCAATCACGTTGAAATGACTGTATGCTGGTTGTAATTTAGTTTTTTTAACAAGGAGAAAGTATGACATGTTTGAAAGTTCAAAAACACCCTCCCTTTTAGACTGCGGTTGAAGTTTCCAAATTGCCAATATTGTACATAATTAATAATGGATTATTATACGCAATTACCCATACAGACCAACACTGGCATACACTGCCTAATTGTCAAAGAAGATTTACCAAATGCACAGAGGCCATATGAAAGTTAGTCAAAAACTTTGTTTAGCAGTCAGCTGAATTTAATTCACAGTAGATCTTGTAAGATCCAGTCCTTTTGTTCCGATCTTGCCCGGATTGTACATTAGCAGCCCCACTGTGTGCTGATCCCTCCTGTAAAGATGCCCTCAGCATGACCAGTATTATTGGGGTTAATCTAGGAAGATTAGGAGTATACATTACAAAAACACGCGGGCAGAGCCCTTCCATTGGCAAAAACGGCCACGGTGTTGGGTACAATGGCATCAGCAGAGGATTATGAAAAACTGCTCTGTGTGTGTGCGTGTGTGTGCGCAACAGGCCAGGCCGTGGTGCAATGGGGACGGGGTGAAGGAAGTGTTAGCTTCATGACTGACTGACTAAGTGCTGTCATGACCAACCAGCAGAGAGCTGACACTCCGGGCTCTAACCTAAGGGACAGGTCATTGTGAGGATCCAAAATAAAAACCTCTCATCTGGAGGGATCAGAGGAATAGAGTTACCTGATCTTCACGTACGTGTGTGTGTGTGTGTGTGTGTGTGTGAGTGTGTGTGCGCGTGCATGTCATCAGACTCAGATCAGTTTCAGTGGCGCCACCGTCACCAAGAAGCCGTTATACATACACCGACATACACACTTTGTTCACAAGCAATACCTTTACACACCCTGAAAACCTTGTCTCCTTCACACTTGATATTTTTTTACAATAACATGCCATTCTGCGCCTCACTCTGAGTCACCTCTACAACAATGTAGCTCTGTAAACTCCCCATATTACATTACAATACACATGCATGCGCAAACACAAACAGCTGCTGAACAGTGCAGGTCAATCCATGCACACCAACACACCCTACTGCATTCTCAACATGAATTTTGATACCCATTTGAAAAGAGACCCTCTGTGTGTGTGTGTGTGTGTGTGTGTGCAATGGTGGAGAAATGTGTGCATTTGGAGGCCGCTAGCTTTCATTTAAAATGTTACTTCTCATCTCTTCAAATTAAAATGGCTTTTTAAATTTTTTTTATTTAAATAAATCGGTTTTATTTGTTGTCCTCAGGACGTATTAAAAATATATTTGTATATTAATGCAAGCATGCCTTTGCAAGTCACTGAGTATATTCAGGAAAGGCTTGCAGAGATAGTAACTGTTGTGTTTTCCCCTCATGTGTAATGCAACACAGCCGGCAACTATTAACCTTCTAAGCAGGAATGTGGGAGGTCCAAGAATTCCAATAAAAAGCAGCAGTGTGTGAGTGTGTGTGTTCTCTGTATGTGTACTCACACATATGTTAGTCAAAGTGTTACAGTTATCTGTCAACAGTCCATCCTATCCAGACATGCAGACCCACCCCATTACCATCCCTGACCAATAACCAATACAGTCAATTTGGGGTCATGTTGTGGTTACAACCAATGGCATCACAGTAAAACTAGTTCACAACTTAACTCACATCACAGACGCATGGCCTCAGGACACATTTAGTTCTGCTGCAGTGTTAACCGCCTAAAAAGTGCATTTCAAATGGAGGTCTTTAGTGCCAAACCTCACAACCCTGCAGCTGATCAAACAGGTCTGCGAGGCTGATAGTCTATTGGACTCAATAGCCAGAACTGAGGTTAATGTGTGGGTCTGTCAGGTGGGGCCGCTAGCGGTGCTGGACAGTGGTCAGAAGCACTAGGGCCACTAAGGGTAATGCTGCCTTGCTGGCTGTGGTCTCTCTGGTCCCCCTGGTCAAGGGCGGCACAGGACTAATGGTGGGGAGGTCCATTAGTGTCGACTGGCTAAGCACATTGTTCCCTTTGGTCACATTCCTGGCTAAATACAGACATTTCCACAACTGAAGGCCCCCTCTACCAGAAGTCATTTGTCAACTTAGCGTCACAGACGACCATATCAAACTTTTATAAAGAACTGTTGTGACAAGGGAAAGTGGGCCATACTGCCGCTGCACTGGGAATGCTTTCTCTGTCTGTTAGAAAAATCAAACTCTATAACATTGAGTAAAGAATTCAATATTTTACTTCAAATTAAAGGACACAAGTATTATCACAGTTTACAGGTTAAGCTACAAAGTGCTGCATAAGATTTTAGCCCACAATTGTATCAGCACATGTATACCTATTAATAGCTGACATGTTCACACCAGCAATCAAAGTTGATTTTTGGCATCTAACTTAAATTGCCAGCTTTTTCATATAGAAGATAATCACTTTTGTTCAACATCATCTGCTTCAGGCTTAAAGCATGTTGTCTGAGCCTGATCACAGCAGGTCACTGTCCAATAAACCAGGCCGTAAAACTGTATTGGGATAATGGGAGGTAGTGGTTTTGCTGTGGTCAGCACTGCGAGGGAGTTTTCACAGATAAGGCTAATCGCTGCCCTTATCATCACAGTGGTTGTGTGTTAAGATTGAAAAGCATATGCTCCCAATCGCACACATAAACCCACACAGGGAAAAGGTGAAATGTTCTCTCAATTCCTTGCTCACAAGCTACCCTTTTGTCTCCTGCCCTGCCACATCATAAAGCACGACTGCGTGTGTGGCTGTGTGTGTCTAGAATAAATGGTGAAATGGCTCCACAGCACGTCAATCACTCTGGGGAAGCAGCACAAAACAATAATCATTAAACTACGTAGTTGAATGACTAATGAAAAATAGACTGGGATGTCCACATTTACCTTGCTCTTTCTTTCACTGTCTCTCTCACACACACACATGCGTTTCACACGCATACAGAAGTGCCGTCTCTTCACTTGTCAAAAGCACCACCAAACTATGAGCTACTCCGCACCATTATGAGTACAATGAGAGGTCCCTGGCCCCACAAGTCCACACACAATCAGCCCCAAGGCCTGCCCCACTCCCACCATTGTCCCATACTCCACACACACACACACACAATGGCCACTCCAGAGCCGGGGGTCCCACTATGCAATTCCATCACACAAAGACACACACCAGTCCTTATCCCGTCAGAGAGAGAAAAGAATGACAGAGGTGGCAGAAGAAAAATTGCAACCCTTGGGGAGGGATTGATGGAAGAAAACGAGTGAAACACAAAGTACAAAGTGTGTGTGGCAGGAGGGGAGATAACATATTAGGGAAGGAGACACACAATCGGCAAGTTATTATCGTGTGTCCTGTCCTTATCACTAGAGCTTAATCAATCAACAAATGAATCCATCAACTAACCTTTGGATATATGACTGTGTAAATTAGAGCTGCAGCAATAAGTCGACTAATCGATAAGTCGATTGACGGATGAGCAATCGCCAACTATTTTGATAATTGATTAATCATTTTTTATGCAAAAATGTCAGAAAATGCTGTTTTCGGCCTCTCAAATGTGAAGTTTTCTTGCTTTTCTCCTTTTATTATCATGTCAAACTAAAGATCTTTGAGTTTTGGAGCGACAAAACAAGACTTTTAAAGACATCACCGTGGACTTTGAGAAACTGGGATGGACATTTTGCACTATTTTCTGACGATTAATCTAGAAAATAATAATGAGATTAATCACTAATTAAAATAATTGTTAGTTGTAGCCCTAGTGTAAGTGAAGACGAGATACTAAATACTACCAACTGTATACAAATGCAACCTGTAACGTCTAACCAATCCCCCAAACTACATCAAACACAAACAAAGACCATGGTAAACAGCAGTGATTAGATATAAATTAAATCAGACACTTTGCAACACCACCAAACAAACACAGATCTGCCAGCAACAGCAGATGCATCTCGAGCCCCGCCATTTCCTGCTTCATCATATCAATTCTCTATCTCAGCAGAAATCCTGTCATCTATTCAGACTAATGAAGTGACTGTGGAAAACAGGAGTGCAAGGGGAAGTGTCCGGTGATGGAGAGAAAGGAGGTAAGCTCTATACAGAGGCAGTTTACCGTATGGGACATAATCCTATATCGGCAAACATCCCCGGAAGGGATGATTACATTCTTTATCCTACACATATCCAGACGCTGTTATATCCTTCTGTATTCAAGTAATATGTGTGTAGTCTAAACGATGAGGTCTGCACAAGTTAAGGGTTAAAACGCGTGTACTGAATGCAAACGCAGCAACAGCAGGAGATCGGACAGGTAAGGACAGCACCACGTATTAAACCGTTCCATAATTCAACTATTTAAAAAGGTGCCGTCATAACATCAGATGTGTTGTTCCATTGCCTCTCAGACAGAGTTGCTATGTTTACCAACTAGCACTGATGGGATTAATCAATTAGTTATTCAACAGAGAATAAATATAACTTGATGAAACTTAAACCTACACAGGACCAAGATGCTTTTCTAAATTTGAACACAATCAGCTGAAATTATTAGTAAATTAATCTATTAGCCGATTGTTAGAAAATTAGCGGCAACTATTTTGATTGTTAATAACTGATTAAGCATTTAAGTTATCTTACATTGAAGAATAGTGAATATCTCTGGGTTTTAAACTTGGGGTCAGGGAAATTGTGAAGAGGCGTTTCACTATTTTTTGATAGACCACACAGTTAATCAATAAAGAAATCAGAAATTGTTTGTTGCAGCCCTAATCATTATAATTCTAAAGTGAGAAATTTTGAGTTTCGAGATAAAACCAATTAATCAAGAATCTAAATGTTAGAGGGTGGCCCATCAACAAAGTTAAATGGTAAATCAGACTGGTTGGATGGGAGCGCACACTTTACACTAATCAGACTATAGTGGGTCCAGTTACTGTTCTTTACCTTTACTCAATAGATGACTAACACAGCCAACCTACTACACAAACACACACACACATAAAACCTACAACCTATGGACAATCAATTTTTAGTACCTTCCCAGAAGGGCTTAAGATATCTGCTGCCACACAAACACTGAGTTCCTTGTAATAAAGGGCTACTTGTGGTGGGATGTGGTGTGATGTCATGGCAGCCTCCTCGGGGTTGCTGCAAGGAAAGGGTGTGTGCAGGAATGTGGAGGGCTGAGGGGCTGAGGCTGGGTGCAGCGGGAGTCAGGAGGGGACAGGGTGGGGGAAGGGAGGGGAACGTCCCAAGTGGAAAAGGGTCCCACACAGTTTGTCAGTCACTCACACGGCCCTATGCCAAATGCTTGCCAGTAACTACTTAGGAAGTCATAACAACGTATTAAATATGTATATTTTGTTTTACACAGAGGACCATAGACAATAAATGATTGTTATATACTTTCAGATGTTATCCACGAGGCCTCTTGTGCTTAAAGCGCTATCTAATTATGTCAACTGATAAAAATCTAAATCATAGTTGTGTTACTAAAACAAAAGGGGCCGTGTCAGGCAGGAATCATAAACTGAATCGCTGGCACAAATTATAGTACTTCCACTTCCTCCTTCTACAGGAAAATCGCATTGGGTTTAAGAGAAAGGAGCAAGAAGAAACTTATGCAAGCATTTCAGGAATTAGACAATAAGACACACACACAGACCTCAGCTGACTACTGGAAACCCCCCCCCTGCTGCTCTCACTTCAATATGCTGACAGGCCAAGTACCTGACAAATGTATGCTCAGTTGCACAGTTACTGGGTTAATAGCTTTCTCTGTGTATACCTGGCTGGATCAAATCACCTCAACACCACCACCAGGAGGAGAAGAGTCTCAAAGTAACTTCCCAACCCGTCCACATCTTTCCTTCTCCCTCAGTCAGTGTAAAAACACACTCATACAAAGCTTCTGGGATTATCAGTCTGCTCTCTGAATGTGGTGGATGGTGAAATTAGGTTGTCAGGGTGACACAGATGATGTCGCTGTAACACCTGTACTGTAGTTTAACCACTTCCTCTTGAACCGGAGTACAGTACTAAACCTGCACCAGATTTCAGTATTTTATCTAGCTAAACCACGGACTGTTGTACTGATCACGAGAGCAACTAAAATCAACAGGTTTTTTGATTGTAAGCGGATGTTGATAACTATCGTGGCTTGTTCGTCAATCAGCGATGCAGTTACTGTTAGCTTTGCCGACGACAAGTAAACAAGAAAGACAATGGTGGATATAAATGTAGAGCAAACTCACCATTATCTCCAGGTGTTTTCATTTTTTTCTTCTGCTTTAGCTACTTACAGCAAGCGGCTGAAGTTCGCTAAACAGGATGAATTCCACAAAGTTGCTTGTGGAAAGAAAAGTCAGTGTCTCGGCCTCTTCCTCCCCCTCTAGTTCCCAATGTGGAAAACTAGGTGAAGACACACGGCAAACTTTTGTAGCTGCTGCTTCAGCGGCTCTCTCGTCTCGAGCCGCCGCCGCCGCCGCGCGCTCTCTCTCGGTCCGTTTCCCCGGCTCTCTGCCAACCGATCCAACCGAAGGGCTCGCTTTCCACCGCGCCGAGCAGGTCAACACGTCGCTGTTGGTCCTCGCTTCTCGTCCCGTTACCAGCAGCGTGGAAATCTGCTCCAGTTGCGGCGGAAAACGACCAACCGTCCCGACTCGAGCCAGCCGAGAAAAGCCTTTCTCTGCCTTCCAACAAGTTGTTTCGCCAACTGTCCGGTAGCCGTTTACTCCGTCTCAACCGCGTCTTCGTCGCCGTTTGACATCTCTCCGCCGCAAAGCGCGATTGTTTGACAGAAACTAACGTTAGAGAGGAACCTCTCTTTCTTTACAGACTTTTTTTTTTTTTTTTTTTTTTTTTCAAGTCCTCCACTCTCTCACTCCATTCAGTGCTACTCTCTCCTCCCCCCGTGCGTCTCTCCGTCTTTGGAGTGTCGTGTTTCGCTCGCTCTCTTCTGAGCGCGGGGCCCGCCCACACTGACGGGAGAGAAGAAGAAGAAGGGGGGGGGAGGAGGAGGGGGGGCTAACGTGGCGAGTCACGCCCACTCTACCACGAGCCGGGGACTGGGCTGGCGTCACTGCAGCACGCGGCGTTGCCTTGGAGACCGCCAAAACGCGCTGCCGTGATGACGTCACATCCGAGTCCTGAAAGATTCGGGAGGCGCTGCGCGGCTCGGCTGTGTACGTCAATCAGGGGCTTCTGATTACGTCGTTTTATAGGATAACAACACTTATTAAAATGATAAATTAAACATGAAAGCGTCCGTTTGTGATTAACACTGAACACAGGGAATTCAAAAGTCAGTATTACGTCTTAATAGCTCAGTCACTGCTGGATTAAACGTGTTTATTACGTCCAATAAGCTACAACTGCAACAATTTTTATTTATTTTTTTACTTAAAGTCCAATTACAATCAAAAATACATTTTGTTTAGTGTTAAGCTGTTTTCACATGCATGTGCTGATGGGAGAAAGTTTATCAATGTGCAATATATGTCTTTTTAGTATGTATTATTGTTACCACTGGCTGCTAGAGTTTTACTCTCACTGTTCACTTTCTGTATTACTTACCTCTTACTTACTTACTTACTTGTTGTTGTGTTTTTGTACTTATATCTTGTACTTATACATTCGTACTTAACCTTTATCTGCACTGTCCCTTTGCTGCTGTAAATGTCCCCGCTGTGGGACGAATAAAGGTTTTCTGATTCTGATTCTGATTCTGATCAATCTATGTTCACCTTTAATCTACTTTCTATTTCGTGACCTCAGTTATATTATGTTATTAATTATACCGTAAAAACTTTATTTTCCCTAGAATATTAGAATTGTTACCTTGTTTCACATACACCTCCAGTTAATATGTACCAGTGTAGTTCATTTCTAGGTCCTCCTGAACACAATGTGTTGACCCCTTATTCCCTGTACTTTTTTCCTTGTGAGTGGGTACTTAGTAGACTAATGTTTAAAATAGCCTATTTGCTGGCAAGCGTTACCCGTAAAAAGTCCAAATTCTAATGAAAAGTGAAAGTACAGTAAAACTATAAGCTACTTTACAGCTTCTCTTTACTTTATCCACAGTCAGCACTATTTTTGATAAAACCAATGTAGAACAAAAACTTCCTCACCAAAAAATAAAACAAAAAAACTAATTTGAATATGAACCTGCATCCTGTTCTGTTGCCAGTTTACCATCTAACACCTACTCCCCTTTCCTCTTTTTTTAATTTATTTATTTATTTTAATAAAAAACATGCAGCCAGCTGTATCTGTCACAATCAAACACACATGTGCAATAACCCAGTATGTGTATTAGCTATATGTATGCATGTCCATGTGCATATCAAGCACTTCAGAGCACAGAGACATCCGGTCATATCATATGTAACTCTTTGACTTGATCAGATGTTCAGCATGGCTTGTAGATGGTGAAGACCGGTGTCATGCCCAGGCTGGTTTCCTGTCACCCTGACCTTCTGTTTCCTTGTTTGCCGCTGATATGAAGCTGTCACATGATATGGATAAGTGCACATGAGTAGGTGTGTGAGGCGTCATACATGGGAGGTGAAGTGCATCTCCTTTTTGCCTTCTCGTACATTGGCACCTGGTCCAGTGTCTTTATGTGTGTATTTGTGCATTTCTTTGACCACGTTGTGACATTAGCGTCACACACCACTGCCCTGCCTTGTCAACAGGATAAGACAGCGGTAGTAAAACAAAGTAAACAAAGTCCCCTGACAGCAGCAACGTCCCTGCAGTGTGATTTACAAACAGGATTTCTCCTCCCTTCGCTGGCCATTCTCTGACAGGCTCAGGAAACCTACTCTGCTATGCCTGATAAGAAACTGGACCTAAAGAGTAAAAATAAATGGGATGCTGAACCTTCACATTCAGGAAACAGCTATCCTGTCCTGTCTTCTTCTTCAGAGCAGGAAGAGAAACCACTGCACAGGGACATTTTCTCACGCGGAGGCCGACAATAGGGCAATCAGCTGGGGACAAGAGAGTGGCACTATTCCCTTGTTTCTCCGTTTGTTGCATCCACCACATACCGTATCTATAATTTTCCCATTTTCTGATGTCTGTGTTTCTGCTTGAGGTGAAGAGCTCTTCAGCGTCCCCCAGGCTCATTACTGAGAGGGAGAGATGAGAGAGAAGAAATCAGAGAGAGGACGGGAGGAAGAGCTCCAGAGGGAGGAGGAGAGACAGTGAAATAAGAGTGATTTAGCGATTAAGTGCAGGGTGGACAAACGGTGTGTATTTCTACGTGTGCCTGTCTGTGACTTCATGTGAGCACGCTCTATTGTAACTCAAGCACAGGAGATGACATTTACAGACAAATACGGCACAGTACATTCTGAACACTGATAAACACAACGCTACACTCAGCACCGTCCTCCTCCTCCTCTTCCTCCTCCTCCTCCTCCTCCTCCCTCACTCTGGCTGTTTATCTACCTCTCCTGTTTTTCTCTCCCCCATTCCCTCTTTACTTTGCTGCTACTCTGTCTGTTTGCAGTCCTGTCGTCTTTTACCACTCATCCATCCATCCATACGTCCGTCCACCCTCCCTCACGCTCACACCTCTTCTATTTATCCTCCCGCTCCATCCTCTGCCACCTCTCCATGCCTGCATCTCTTTACCTCCCTCACACTCGTCGCTCGTTTTCTCTCCTCAGGTCATTATTATTTGAGCTCAAGGTTGATGGACTCATGAGTTGAATGTGTAAAAATGTGTAATTCTCCATTTCTAGCTGTTTTCACACGTTTCTACACGGACACTATTTTACAAGTTGAATCTCAATAATTGTGCCGATTTTTAAATACCCTAAAAGTACAAATAAAGAAACTTTTGTGATTTCAAAATTGAATCTCAAATTGACAATTATACTGAACAAAGCTTTATTAATTAGGCAGACACAAATACATTGTTTTTGTCCTCCAGTTAATGAAAGTGCTGTCTGTTATTGTTATTTTGGTGTATTTTGTAACAGATGGTGAATCTTTGCAGCGTGCTTGCTTTTAATAAAGTTATCACAGAGAGTCTCAGTAGGATGGGAGCGCTTGCCAATTCAAGATCTTTTTTTATTTTTTTTGTAAAAACAACAAAAAAACAAAACATTCCAAGCAACTGAACTGTTTTCATGGCAGGCACAAGGCAGCTCAATACAGAGAAGCATTTCTTTCAGAAGTTGCCAAACTTAGTACCTTTTGCCACTTTGGCTTAAGCTATCAAACTGAAATAAAGGTTGAAATACTTATGTTAAAAGCAGTATTTTAGCTTCCCTGGGGCAGAGACCGGAGGCCAGAGACCTTTGTTGCATGTGAATTTCCATCTCTCTCTCTCTCTTAACATACCCTGTGATATTTCTACAAAAGACTCTTTAATACAGGTATAAAATGCGCCAAAAATATGCTTTAAAAAGTATCATTTACATAAAGATATCTATTTGCCGACTAGAAATGCCTAATCAGAAGGATCAGGTTGTATTTCAGGTTTGATATTTCATATTGAACGTCATGTTCTGAAATGTTTCCCATAAGTGCACTGCGTTTTTCACATTTCATTCTTGAATATGTCACATGCATTTGGTCATTAAATTAGACCCGGCTGGATCTTGGCGAGTGAACTTGATGATGTGTTTGACAAACAGAGTGTATCACAGAAGAGCCTTGTCCTATTGGTTCCACATCATCTGTAACTCCCTCTATCTCCCATCCCGCCCTTTTTCATCCCCTCCGTGCTTTATGTGACTCTGTCCGTTCCTAATCAGAGTGACAGACAGACGCTCCGCAGAGAAAGACGGAGAGAATGAAAGGGAGAGCGGAGATTTTGTCACTGGAGTGTTTGTGTGTATGTGAATGCTCGCGGTTGGGGTGGGTGTGAGCATCCCCAGATATCGTCCCTATAGATTGAAGCTCTTACCCACCCCCCATTCTCTGCACTCTTTATCTAATGTGAGCGAAGGGATGTGTCATCCCAATCAAGAATGGAGGACGTGACTGATATCTGGGCCAAACAGCCACAACTGATACACAAGTTAGTGTATAGTGGCTCAAGAAGGTCAAAAACCCTACAGACTCCTGTTCAGCAGGCCGTCCCGTCACCACTCATACACACACCGCTTTCTTCTGGTCTGTGCCTCGACAACACAGATGGCTCGAGTCAGTGTAATTACCGTGGACAATGGGTGTGGTAGCCCACTAACCAGTGCCACCACAGGCAGTGAAGACACACAAAACACACACACACGCACAATGTATGTACCGACTTCAGCAACCAGTGGAAGCCAGGCAGGATTATAATTCCTGGACGGGGCGTAAAACAACCAACAGAGGTGTAATATGTACATAGGGTATGTGATGATTCATACCACTGGTGACGTGAACACACACACATACACACACACACACACACACACACACACACACCTCAACTCTCTCCTACTTTGGCTTTCTTTTTTTCATCCACCTATTCTTTGTGAGCTACAATTATCTCTGACTTCAAGCAAGTGATCTTACATAATCAACTTCAGTCGGTATTGTATGAAACGCCTGCAAAGTTAAACCCTTGTTCGGCTTTAATTCTTCATGTGGAGAACCTTGACTGAGGAGAAAAAGGTTTCACTTCTTGTGTGACCGTGAAAGGAGAAGGGAAGATGGGTCGCTACACTAAAAGGCGTGTAGGGTGAGAGCACACCGGATGAAAGAAAAAGCCGGCAGCTGAGGGGACAACAAGTGCAGCAGGGTGGCGGTTAATGCCTCCCCCCTCCACACACACACACACACACACAAACACACACACACACAGACACACACACACACTCACCCTCCAACCTCACCCCTTCGAAACGGCAAGAGCAAATTAAGGACAGAGAGGGAGAGAGGAAAAGAGAGCAAAGCTGTGGAGAATAAGGAGTGGGAGAGAGAGAGAGAGAGAGAGAGAGAGAGAGAGGGAATAAGAGAGTCAATGGGTTCTTTGTCATCAAAGAACTTGTTTATTTTCAAGCTTGCCAGTCCGACCGTTGCGAGACACAGCCAGATATCACTCCCTCTGTCTCTCTGAATCACTTTTTCACCCTCCTAACCCCAAATAGGGTCATAAGGGGAGTTTTAAAATGACAGTTAAACAATTTGCAATGTCAATGTCAATTTTCTTATCGTCTTTAAGAACAAGAATTTGAAAAAACGTCTGTGTCCAACTGTCTAGTTGAGACCCGAGGCCTCTACACAGTTATCCTCTGTCCACATTCTCCCTCCCTCCCTCCCTCCCTCTCTTCCCCAGCTGGTATTCGCACATGAG
Organism: Bovichtus variegatus; assembly: GCA_943593645.1. NCBI lineage: Eukaryota > Metazoa > Chordata > Actinopteri > Perciformes > Bovichtidae > Bovichtus > Bovichtus variegatus. The sequence goes on along the minus strand of CALSCE010009506.1, from coordinate 16,081,067 downwards.
TAATGGGATTACCACAGCGAGTGGCGAGGGTGGTGGAGGAGGGGGTGTGGAGGGTGACGTTGGAGGACAAGTGAGACAGAGGAAGAGGGGGATCAACGGGGAAGGCAGAGGAGGCAACAAGAGGTCCACCTGAAAGAAGTAGAAGATGTGGGAACTGGCTTGATGGTAATAAAATGTGACATTCATAAACATTACACACTTACATACCCTTCTGACTTCTTCAATGCAGCTCAACATTTGCACCGACTGATTTCTCAGATTCAGGGCCACTTAAAGAAACCCATCATGACTTACTATTTTCATCCGCGAGGCCCTGGACAGAAAAACCACACTCTCTTTCTGTTGGATTACCATGGCAATGAGGGAGCTATTCAAGAACAAAAAGCTCCTTTTGCGGTGGGTAAAGTATGGAAAAAGCAAGCGGCCATATGAAAGCGGGGTGGTGGGAGTTGGAAAGAGAGGGTAATGTGAGAGCGGGTAGAAGGCACAGAGAATGTGTGTTATATTAAACCAATGTCTGGCAGGGTGTCAAGCCTGTAATATATACAGAGAGCGAGGGGAGAGGGAAAGAGCAAAGGAAGAGAGATCAGTTCATTTAGCTGCAGCGACATGACATTGATGGACGGGGGCCGTAGGGGAGGACTGAGGGGATGGAAAGGAAGAATGTAACCTGTTCAGAAGAACGTGAGCGAGGCGGGAGGGGTGTTGAGGAAGGTGCAAGTGTCAGGCTGGAGAGGAGAGAGAGGTATGCCTGGCTGTGTGACAGTAGCTATATTGAGCACAGCGTGTGTGTTGACACTGTCTCCTGTATCTCACTGAGGAACAAACTCTTCCTATTGGCACAGTGCAGAGCTTCCTCTTCCCCTGCTACTCCTCTCTACCCCTCAGTGACCAAAGTGCACACTCTCTGCCCCCCATCCATCCCCCCGGCCCCCCCCCCCCCCCCCCCCTGGATGTGATTATATTCAGTTTCCCCACTAGTGTCTCACGATCACCTGTTTCCACTCAGTACCTTTTGCTTTGGACTCACTGCTCATTCCTCTTTTCACACTTTATAATAACCATCATTAATAAATGGTAAATTGATGGTTAATTAAACTTTAGTAGTTATTTTACTGTTAACAAACAATGACGTGATCTATCTATACAGTAGTACTGTTTACTAATTATTATTTCCTTTAATTTAAATAATCAAGGCCTACCTTGTTAAATGGTTAATAAATACTTTGTAAAGCTTCTATAAACTTTATTTACATGGATAGTTAATATTTTGTTAATGGTTTATAATTGATGGCCGGTTCATCTATGTAATGTTTATAGATGTTTTACAAATGAATTCTTAGATTTACAAATCATTTAGTAATCATTAACACGTACTTAAGATAGTATACACTTTGTTTATAATGTGTGTTTAAAATAAACTGTTATCAATAGTTAATCTACTAATGTAATCAGAATGTAATTATCGTCTCTTATCAGCCATGACACAATATAGCATTTATAAACAAATTATTTCGTATTGCACAAACTAATGATAAAATATAATAAATGTGCCTATAGCCTATAATAATTAGTAACATTATTATTTAATAAAGTTAACTAAAGTTGAATTATTTACCATTATTTTCACTTGACCATTTATTAATGATTGTTATTATAAAGTCCTACTGAGGTGTCATCCCTGAAACCTCATTTTACACTCAATATCTCTGTGACAGGAGCAGTAAGTGCTAAAACAATTAGTTGATTGATTAGTTAATCAACAGATCATAACTTGATAATAATCTTTTTTCCAGTATTTAAGGTGGCTACGATCAATATTTTTCATATTAACAATGGATCACATGACCTGTAGCTTTTATGCACCCACTTATCACCTGACTCTGAAACTCCAGAGTCTGACATATTTGCCTGATAAGATAAAAAAGTGATATGTCACTGTCGTGTTTACAGCAAATTATAGCAGATTTAAGTCATCTATCAAGAGGAAAATGACTTGATTTGCACATAGTCTGTCACTTTTCTTTGTTTTATATCATTGTAACTTGAATTTTTTAATTGTTGGTCAAAAAATAGAAGCAATTTGAAGATTTTTTTTGCCATAAAAGGAACCTTAAGATACTGGTTTTCTCCTTTTCGGGGCTGTGAATGTCCTCAGCTGTTAAAGTGATGGTGCCACCAAAATCAGTAGATTTCTAAGTTTTGGGAGCATGACTATGTAGAGCATATTGCAAATTGACAGCTAACGAGACGGGAAATGTGCTAATTCTGGCCCGATGCTGGCGCTAGGCATCCAGTCAGAGAGTCAGAAATAAATAGCTTCATCCTTAAATCTGCTCAGCAAAGTTCATGCCAGTTTCTCCGTCAGTTTCAAAGTCATGAACAGATGGAGGGAGGTGGTCACAATCTTCACTGCTTTGTGGAGATAATGAAAGGATTAAATTGTAACAATAAAAGCACCAAACTTACAATTATTAAAAACAAATAAGGAAAAAAAACAGTTAATTCCTCACTTTTCATCCCCATACAGTACAAAGAGCCCCGAGTCTGTTCCCCGCTCTCGTTCATGTGTCACAACAAGTCCAGAATTAGATTAGGTGTGTGTGTGTGTGTGTGTGTGTGTGTGTGTGTGTGTGTGTGGCATGGACTGTACGTGTGGAAGAGGTCAGATCCTGTAACTGCGTCAGCCCCCCCCTCCTCAATTACTCATCCTCACACCGGGCTCAGTCTGGTCCACTCACCCCCCCCCTCAGATTGAATCACCCAGAGGTGCTTGGCCACCGGCCACAAAACAACCCAATACCCCACGCTCACATACAGAGAATAGCCCCGAGCCCTGGACAGATGCCCCTGCAGCCACATAACAGCCAGAAGCTTGTTTCAAACATGACTTCACATGTTTAACTGGGGGGGGGGGGAACGCAGCAGCAGGTGACGTCCAACACTGGTACATTCATTGGTTCTACTCCAAGTGACATTTGGAGACATTTCTTAAAACAATATTTTAACCAAAACAAGTATTACTGAGCAGTCACACTACCCCCCTCTTTCTGGCAAGTCCGTCTCCTTGCCCCCCCCCCCCATCATCATCATCATCAGCTGGGCATGGAGACAGCAGGCCTGTAGGTGGTTCAGCTATGTGTCATACATTACATGCCAGTGCAGGGGAGGAGGACCGACACAGAGCATGTGTTACACTTGCTCAGTTTGATGTGCTCTGCCCTCGCACAGGCACCGCTGTGGGTGGCATAGCTATGTGTCATATTCACCATCATCCGTTGCTTTGTCAAAATTCTCCTCATATGTGCGTGCGCTGCTACACTGTAGGTCCCTTTGTGGGGGTGCCGTGCAGTGGGCTCATTCACAGTGTGGGAGCTGCCGTTATACAGTGGCACTGATTCACTTTTTTTCTGACCCGTGCGAGCCGTTGTGTTTCGTGGCAGTTTGAAGCATCATGTTTTACATCACGCAAGTCCTCAACTGTTTATCTGTTTGCTGTGTTGTGTGTACACTATATGTCCAGTGCAGCTCTTTGCATGAGAATAATCCACCTGTTTAATAAGAGTGGAAGCTCCAAATCATTGCTGCAGAGGGACGAAGAAAGAAATCAAGGTCACCTCACCAGCTTTTTTCATGGTCTTCCTCACTGGATCGAGAGGATCGCGTGTAATGATTTTGAGAGTAGGACATGCAGGAAGGACTCAAATAAGAAAGGAACTTGGCCGGTATGAACAGTGATTAATGGGGAAGTAGCAACGGGTGAGGTCATGTGACAGGTGAGACTAATCAGGGCGAGGCAGACGATGTAAACTGGCGGGAAAACACACAAGGCAGGAAGTCAAGTGATCTGAAACGAGAGGAGAGAGTGACATGAAACAAACAAAACATAACCTCAGGGTAGGGCAGATTATGACACCATTAATAACTAGATAACTGCATTTGCTGTAGAAAGCCCTGATAAAATAAAATATAGATTTCTTGAAAAATGTCATAGTTGCCTTAAATGTCCTGCAGCTGGTGTTGCACTCGCAGTTGGCCATAAAACCCATAAATAAACATTTTCTGTTTCTGAGGAATGTTTTGGTCATGTGATCTTCTGGCATAACATTTTGTACATTTGTCACTTAGACAAAACAACCCTGTCATAGTAATACTCAGGAATGCACATGCCTGTATGAAAGTTCACACTTGACCTTTGACCTCAACTCAAGCTCCTGACAGCTTCTTTCATCTCATTCTTCCTCAGCAGACGCAGTTTTTTTGTTGTTGTTGTTGTCAAAACTTTGTCATTTTTCGCTCTGGGTACCAAACAGGTTTGTAGTCCGTCATCCTGGTTATTGTTGAGGAGCTTTAAATCAGTGGAGAAATTAAAAGTCATCATCAGTAAGACTTCTGGGAGGACAGGAAGGGGTGGTGTGTCATTCTGGGGGCGGGCAGCATCCCCGCTGTGCCCACTGTCGCTGTGTGTGTGTGTCTGAGTGACGTTCATATCTCCATTAAACTGTTGATGAAGGAATGGAAGTAACAAATGTACTAAACAACCTTATCTCTCCCAAAGGGCTCTGGTGTTAATTTCCGTGGAGTGTTGGCCTCCTGCCTTCATTCAGGTTCAGGTTTATCAACAAGGTGAAAGCAGAGAGAATGACGGAAAAGAGAAGAGAAACAAGTGACTCTAATATGGAACATAACCACAGTCACTGCGGGATATTTATGTGATGCTGATTACACCATTGTTCTAGTTTTACCCTGAAGCATTAAATTGTAAACACGTCATTGAAATTGAGTAGATGGCAGGAAATGAAAGAAAAGCAAGAGCATAAAATGAGAGTGCGTCAGACCTAAAGCTCTATCGGAAGCTTAAGACACTTGTTTCTTTTTCCTTAATGTACCTACAGCACACACACACACACACACACACACACACACACACACACACACA
>CALSCE010009506.1:16051136-16068435 GCA_943593645.1 Bovichtus variegatus | reverse complement strand
GGGGGGGGGGGCTGCTCACAGGATGGAAGACACAAAGGGAGGAGTGATGGCAATACAACCATACCTGCAGACTCACACACACACACACACACACACACACACACACACACACACTTACGGCTGTGAATTAAAGCTACGTGTACTAGGAAGTTGGCAAACAGTACGTTACAGTTGACAGTGCAGGTCGTGTGTGGGGGCTTGTTGTTGTCCAAAGAACAAGGAATCTTTTTTTTTTGTTGCAAGTTGCTGCAGCGAACCACACCCGTCCCACTTTCCAGCGACCCCCACCCAGTCACGCACACACACGCTCGCTCACAGGTGAAAATGTAAGAGACTGAAGCCCTCCCCTTCTTTAACAGCTAACAACAAGAAACCACATCTTTCCCTCGTCAATGTTTGACAGCTCACTCTTTCTCTCTCACACACACACACACACACACACACACACACACGGGTATAGACAAACATCGAGGGGTAAAGGTCAGACAGGTAGACGCTAGGACCAAACATTGGGTAAACCAAATGAAAAAGGGGGGAGGGAGGGGAGGGGGTGAGAGAGGGCTGATGGGAGTTAAGCAGAACTCTCCGGCAGCACGAGCAGAAAGGACAAGAACTTAAGAAGGATAAGAACAGCTACAAAGATACCAAGAGAAACTTCATCATCATCATCATCATCATCATCATCATCATCATCATCGTCGTCGTTGTGATCATCATAATTATGAGAAGATTATTTTTCCAATGACAAATACTTAAAAATATACATTTCATCATCATCTTAATTATCGTCATTATTATCATCATTATTATTATTCCCCTTTGGATAGGTTAATGCTTCTAAGACCGGCTCGCTAGGTGACGGAGGAGTTAAAGGAGCGCAAACAGGGAAGGGGTGGATGGATAGAGAGAGGTGGAGGATGCAGTGGAGGCTTTGTGTTGAAGAGAAGGTCAAGTTAGAGCTCTTTGGTTTTATTCTTTAACGTCTGACTCGCTTTGCTGTGTTGCTGGAGAAAACCTTTGGACTAAAGCTGTATTGTAGACGAGAGAGACAGAAAGAAGAAAGGGATGAAAGAGAGGAATGGTGTGGATGAGAGTGGGTGGAGGAAGAAGAAGCAGCTTGCTTGTTGTTGTTGTTTTTGTTTTTTACTCTCCTCACCGTGTCTCTCTTTTTTTCTTTTCTCATCTTGACACGATTTCAATCAAGTTCAAGTATGGATTCTTGCATTTTAAAGGGATAGTTTGACATGTTTGGGGCCTTCTTGCCAAGGTTTGGACGAGAACATTGATACCTCTCTCTCATTTCTGCCAGGGGAGGGTTAGCTTAGCTTAGCATAAAGACTGGAAACAGGTGGAAACAGCTAGCCTGGCTGCGTCCACACGAGGTGGAAATTATGACTCACTTTGCTGATTCAAACAGTTTCGTTCAGCTCAGCTCACAGATTATTAGTCACTGATTATGCAGTTTGTTTCCTTTTTTTCTAAAAGCAAAGCAAATGCTTCACCTCCAGCTTCGTCGTCATTTCAAATTTAGTCTGTTGCTGGTTAAAGTTGTCACTTTCAGTGCACGACTAGGCCTCTACGAGCTCTGTTTTTAAGATTAAAAGCTCAGTAAACACTTCTTTGCCACAGTGCTATCCCAGTATTGTTATTTAAGTGGCTTTCAGAGTGCTTCAGTAAGCCTTTAAACCAGGCAGTAATGAACTGTGAATCAAGGCTGAGCTAAAAACAGTGCTCTAAGTTACCAGTGAGGGGAGCTACACCGCTAAAAGCTACTGACTGTATGTTAAGTTTAGTTTCAATATGGTGTTAAAGATTAATTCACGTGTACGGAGCAATATCCGCCTGGCAGCACCTCTAAGGCTCGGTAATTTAAATGTTAAGTAGTTTGTTTCCTCTGTACATAACTTGTAAAAATGTAAATTTGTGGTTGTGTGGGGAGTGAGGTGCAGGAACTATTCCTCCCCGGAGTCGTGTCCAGACTGGCTCTCATCTAACTCTCGGCAAGAAAATGAATAATTGTTTTTTTTCCCCCAAAAAAGTCAAGTTATTCCTTTAAAGCTTCTTTTAAAGATACATCTCTGAGCCTTTAGAGGCCAAGTGATTGTGTAGAGAGAGACATGCTAAAGAATGGAGGAAAGAGGAGTTTCTGAACACTCAGGTGGACCTCAGGATTTATGGGAGTGTGTACATTGTGCTGGATCCCTTGGCGGGGCATTGACTTTGGTATCATTCACTAAGGGGGGTATCCCCGCCAGAGAGATGAACACTTTACAGCCGGTCCCTCGAACCCTGAGGTTCACGAAAGAAGTGCCTCGTCAGAAACGCAGCAGAAGAGAGCAAAACAACAACACTCAGAGTTTGATCACATGCGACTTCCAATGTCTCAACACACACCGAGTCGTGAGAAGTGTCTGGATGCGTCACCTAGCAAACCCGGTCTCAGCCATCCCAGAATGACCTGCCCTACGGCGCTCTCTGATACACATGAACTGGTCAACATGCCCCCTCATCAGGCAATCAAGACCTAAAGGCGAGAGAGGGCTCGGAGACCTTTGTGGTAAAGTTGCTCTGAGGCATGAATCAAGAAGGTATTTTTTTGCTTTTTTTTTTTTAAGCCCAGAAATTGGATCCAGATTTGATCCTAGATCTGCGCCAAAGAGCAGCTTTAAGCCCACAGTCCGTGTTTGACAGGGAGGAAACAGTGAGGGTCAGATATGAGGAGAGGGCTGTGTTCAAAGCTCAACACAGACAGCGGGGGGTGTTTTCCAGGGGGACAAGGTGTGTGTGTGTGTGTGTGTGTGTGTGTGTGTGGGCCGGAGCGTCAACCCTCTGACCTTAAATGGCACCGTCTGAATGCCATGGAGAAAATCTAGTCGATGATCGGTTGATTCCCAAATCAATCCCAAACCTCTGAGTTTACCTCCATTAGGAAAACGACCTTTGACCTTTGACCTTTAACCCGGTCTTACCGCGTCTGCTCCCGGCCACACGACCACACTGTCCACACGTACCATCGCCCTCATCCCCACTTGAACCCCGCACTTTAAAGCATTCATCTATTTGGTTTATCATCAAAGAATATGAGGTATATGATGAACTATCTCTCTTTTACATCCTACAGTGGATGAAGAAAAAAGTTTAAACCGACTTCTAGAAAAGTGGAAAGAAAAATAAAAAAACAGAAAAAAAGAGAAAGTAGAGGGCAATTTGAAAAGTAGAGGGAAATCCAAAAACACCCTCTTCTCTCTTGCCTCCTTCTTTCCTCTCCGTCATGTAAAAACCATTGGCCTTTGCCCCAGTTCATCTTCTTCTTTTGTGTTTTTTGGTTGTGTAGCTGTAAAGCTTTCTGTGTGTTCTCCCTGTGGAGACAAATATGGAGAACGGAGGCAGCACCGCGTCTCAAAGAACACCTCACGCTGTAACTCAGGCAGTTTTTCACACATAAATTATATGTATGCGTCTCCATTGAAACTGAATTTCAACTAGCCTCATTTTCAGGAGAAGCAAAGGCATGTGTCTGTCTAGAAAGCCTCCACCAAATTCATTTTTCCCCCCTTGAAAAGTCCAGTAAATGATGAGGTGTCCGTCCGCACAGCGCTGCCTCTCAGAGTCGCCTCAGTGAGGAGGAGAATATCTTTACGGCTGACCATCCAATCAGCCATATTCTCTTATTAAGTCCCTACAGGACCCGTGGTTGCATTTCTGGTATTATTTGGTTTAAAGAAGTAAGAAAGAACTTCAGCAGGGGGCACAAAAACTAAAAAGATCCCATCACAAATACATCCCAGAATATGAAAAAAAGCACCTCTAGAAATAAATTAACAAATAAATAGCAAGCAAATAAATCAATCCTAACCTGAATAAATAGTACAATCAAAAGTCTAAATCATCATTAATAAGGAGAAATAAAAAAAGTCCAAAGAGAGATAGTTAAAATTTTTGGTCTAAAATCAAGTTATTATCATCAATGTTTTTTAGGATCTTTTTTTTTCTCAAAGTCTTTTTTGTAAGTTTTTTTCTTTTTAATACATTAGCGATAAGTAAGCAGTAGAACATAGATCTTTTTTCTACAAAATCTATAGAAGCACTAACAGATACATTCCGTCTAAGAGTCAATGTGGAGAAAAGGTTTCACCTTTAAGGTGCAAACCCCACATCTAAAGTTCGGTGCGTGAAACGATTCTCGCGTGTCGACTGTTTTCTGGTGTGGATCAAACCAAATGTTTCTTTGGATACGTTTACGTCCAACTCTCAAAGCGTCAACTTGACTGAGGCGGCTGCTGTGTGTGTTATTCTGCGCCGGAAGTGCCCGTTACGCTGTCACTGGGGTCAAAAAATTAAGGACAAGACATCACTGCAGACCCTTTTCATTTCTCTTTTTTAGCCTCCCATTGACACTTACGTGCAGAAAAACACAGTTTCACCTCAGACAAATTGACCCGTTTCTGTGCCCTCCAGCAGAGAGGGCCGTTCCTGTTCCTCTCTACTGTGTTTGGTTTGGTTCAGTATTTGGTTTGGCATTTTTAAGGTTTGCTATTCAACTCTTTGTTTTTGGCTTTTTGTGTGTCTTTTTTTTTCTCTGCCCAGACAGTCCGTTTCTTTATCTAATAAAAATCTGGAAGCTAAATTTTCACAGTATTTTTTCCAACCACCTGATAAAAATCTCTAGCACGACTACGAAAAAAATAAGGAGCTCTTGTAGTAAGTAAGCGAGTACGTTATTCCAAATGAGTAATAAGCACTAAAGTACAGTACATAAAACGGCATCAAGAGACACAGCAGAGATTAAACAATCAAAACCAACCAACAGAAAAATAAAAACAGATTTTTTTTTTTTTTAGAAGATTTCAGTTCAGTGAGGTCATTTGCGTTTAGCTCCATCCAGGACCAGAGAGCTGAGCCGGAGAGAGCGGCAGAGGAGGGGAGGACTTGTCTGTCCTTCTTCTGTCCGCCTGTCTGTCCATCCCTCCATCCATGCTACACAGTTTCAGAGAGGGGCGGATGCTGCAGCCCTAAAGCTAACAGACAGACAGACAGACAGACAGACAGACAGACGGCTTCACCTCTTTGGACACCTGCACTTTGTCCTCCTCCGCTCCTCCCCTCCCCCCTCCGGCCACATTTGGTTAGGGTTCTTTTTGGTTTGCTTCTGTCATTCCTTGGGTTGTGTGTTTTTTGTTTTTTTTGGTATGGGTTTATTTTTGGTATCCTCTTACAAAAAAAGTGTGACGCCTGCTCCCCTCACTACGGTGTGTCCCTCCTTCGCCCCGTCCCTTCTTTCTGGGGGTTCGGAGTAAAGGATCAGTTCCCTAAATAAAGCTTCCCCCGTGGGTTTTTTTTTTTTTTTTTTTTTTTTGGACGGGCCAGGTGGAGGGAATTACACCAAGGGGGCTTACGTCCTGCCCCTCTGTGTCTTTATTGTGTTCATATGTCTTGGCGGAGGCTCTTTAAGAACAGCCCAGCCTTGAGAATGCTTTGGTTTCCATTTGAGAATTAATGGCAGTCTGAGGTGGAAAATGAAATATGATCGATGGAGTGATGATGGAAACAGACAAATATCAGTAAACATGTCTAGACAGACAGGTGTGTCGGGCGTCTATGCTGATTGACGAGGCAGGAATGAGAGCCGGCTGTGACTAAACTTGGCTTTATTGACTTATTTAGCCTTCAGTCTCAATGCTTATTACTTTTAAATCTCCAATCACAGCCCTATTTCATACTTTCAAAATGGTCGCCACTCTTAACAAACGTCATTTACAGCGTGTGAAGTTTTCCAGGGCGTGTTCATTTAGCCATGGAGTCTCTGATAATGGGTTATCTTTAAGAGTGAGGGAACAGTGGTCTGATTAAGAGCACAGAGTGTCACATGTTTAGGTCTTAATAAATTCATTCACACCTTCAAATCAACTCGCAGCCTGTCAACTCTATTTTGGATCTATGGCACTTGGTGAGCATCTTTTCACCTGCGTCATCTCTGTTCCCGCAGAATAGTCACGTTTTGAAACGAAAAAATTAAAATAAAAAATGCATGTTGACAACACATATGATGAAGACAGTGATGATGACAGTGATGATGATTCAAACCCCAGACGCTAACGTTTATATATATATATATATATATGTATATATATATTTTAAAAAAAGCTGCAACAATAAATAGGAGTTGAATTGTAAAATGACACTAATAAATAATTAAAAAACAAATTCCAACTGTACTTCTCAAAGTGTAAAAAAAAAAAAAAACATACTGAATAACAAGCCTCTGTCAAAGAAATGTGAAATAAAAAGGAGAGGAAAGCTATTCTCTGCTCTTCGCACCAGAGGTAGGGAGAGAGACTAACACATGAAGAAGTTCACACACGAGCTCTCCACTCGCTCACTAACAATCCTTTACAAAATGACTCCACATATCTACGTAGCATGAAAACCTAGAAGAGACACATGAGCTGACACAGACAGGATGAGTCGATGGCAGGATGGGTTGGCTCTTGATGTGTGTGTGTGTGTGTGTGTGTGTGTGTGTGTGTGTAGCAGTAGCAGTAGAGTCCTGGTCCTGGATAGCTTCAGTATTTACACGTCCTTTGAATAAAGCTTTTCTCTCCGTATTTTTGGTTTTTGGTATTTGGGATTTTGGTATGGTTGTCGTTTTTTTTTTTCTTTCTTTTTTGTCATTGTGTATTCCTCCTCCTCCGCCTCAGGTATATTTTTGGTTTAAACTTCTCCTCCCTTCTCCTCTTCCTTCAGACCCGCAGCTTTTCGAAATAATAAAAAAAAGAGAGAAAACGTAAGCACAGTCCTCCTCGCCATCTTTTTTGTCCTTGCCGCCATTCCTTTGTCACATAGTAAAGTTATCTTTTGTCATTTTTGGTTTATGCACTTCGACATGCTTCTCTTCCGTCTCTTCGTTAAAGAGTCATTGGTTTGTTTTCCTTTAGAGAGAAAGAGTTAAGAGATGTCGATATCACGTGTTATTGACAAAAAGGTCCCACGTTGCCTCCTCTCCATCTGTTTGGATAGATAAAGATTTTTGGTTTCAATCTTCCCCTTCCCCCCCTTCTCCCCTCTTTCACTTCTTTCCCTCCCTCTCTCCTCTTTCATTCTGTGTATTTTTGGCATTGAAAGACTGAGAGAGAAAGAGAGAAAGAACCATTGCGAAAAAAATAACGGAAGAAGAGCGCAAGAGAGAGAAAGAGATAGCTTTGGTGTGAAAGGCGAGGTTCTCGTTTCCTCCTTCCTCCTCCTCTCTGATTGGCCCTTGGCGCGGTCACTCAATCTTGGCTCCGCCCAGAGAGGGCGGGCTGTGTGCCATTTCGCTGGAGGAGCAGGAAGAGGCGGGGCTGGAGCAGGGGGAGGGGGAGCAGGGGGTGGGGCTGATGCTGCTGGCCAAGGGGAAGGGGGAGGCTTGGGAGGCTTTGGCTACGGCGGCGCTGATGAGTCCAGCGCCGGGGTTCTGGCCCATGTGGAGGAAGGCGGGGTGGTTGAGGAAGAGGGAGGAGGGGAGGCCTCCCTGGCCCCCAGAGGCCCCCAGCATCAACTTACTGGCCCCCTCAAGACTGGAAAGAGGCAGCTGGCCACCACTGGCTGCTAGGGCTGAGGGAGGGAGAGAGAAGAGACATGCATTGTGAAAATAAATTCATTTTAAAGAAATGTAGTATTAAAGGTATTGTGCATGCTTTTAACTTATTATACAAAGTGTGTGTGCAAGACAAATAATCTATGTCTGACTCTTTCTTAATAATTTTTTTAAACAAAATCTTTTCTGCCTCACTCAGTGCTCTGTTTCCTGAAGTATGGAAAATGGCTGAAAGTGAAAGAAGCAAGTCATGGGTTAAACTGTGTATTTTAAAAAGACTTAGAATTAACATACACTTCTAAAATATTAATATAATATAGTTAAGACTCTCATAAAGGAAAAACAGAATCCTTATGAAGAACAGACACAATATATATTTATACATTTTATCAGTTATTTCCTTTGTCGCTGTAAAACGCTAACGAAAGCCCTGGATGAGCTTTTCACAGTACGACTCAAATAGACTGCATGCACAGTGATGCAAATATAAGCCTCTGTGTCATGTCCCCCCACAGAGGACACATATGAATGGCCAGGTCTCATGTTTTGACACCATGTATTCCTCCTCCTCCTCCACCTCAGGTTCATTTTTAGTTTAAACTTAACCTCCCTCCCTTCAGACGAAAAAGGAAAACAAACGCTTATTGTTTGTCATTAATAAGCCACGCTCTGATGCATTCAGCAGAAGTAGGTAGAGATAACTATTTTAAATGGAAAACTCAGGCCAAAAAGTGCAGTTTCTGTTTTTTTTGGGGGGTTCATTTGCATCAGAGTTGAGAAACCTTTCAAAAAACACAAATTTCAACACTGTGCCAATAGAGAATACCTGAATATTGTCTAATATCCACAGCGAGATAATCTTTTGGGATACAGCACACAGCAACAGATAAGCTGACGTGAGTGGTCTGTTGTTATGGAAACAAGGTTGATGATTGGCCGCTTCATGCAGCGCCTCTTTTTTTTTTTTAAACATTTTTTTTAAATTTTTTTTTTTTACACAAAATGCTGAACGTGAACGCAGCCAAATAATGTTTGTGATTGCATAGCAATGGCACGACAGATTCATATGTTTTTTTTCAATGGAAAGAAAAAGCCTTCAGCACCCATACTACTCAGAATGTCTTGTGGGTGCAATGCATCATGGTCTGTGGAGGTGACTTTCGGTGAAGAAACATTTATTTCTGCCTCCTCAGAGATCGATCTCTTGGTGGATGAGGGTTTTGCATCAAAGTGCTGTGAAATAGTGAGTCCAAAATGCAGCTCTTGCTCTGTGCTCGGTTGCATAAACTACCTTAACTTTCAAACTTCAGTTTGTCCTTTATGTCAAAAATATTTCCCAAAGCTCAGGGGTTCGTTTGGGAGCTTTAAATAAAGCCTCTTAGCTCGTCTCCACGCCTGAGTGTTTAGACGGTAATTACTTCATTACTTCAGTCATAATAAAACAGTATAATAAGTGCAAATACTCAACTACAGTACATAAGTACAGATCAGCTCATTTCTATTTTATGCTTCTTTTAACTTCTACTCCACTTCAATTCAGAGGCAAATATTAAACTTTTTACTCCACTATATTTCATTCATTCATTTTATGTATTATTATTGGTTCAAATAAACTTTATTGATCCCTCACAAGCTACCCGGCGGTATAAATCGTTTTTAAAAAAATCAGCTCCTCCTTTTCCAGCTGCAGCATCAAAGTGATGAACATGAATGCATCAATATTTATAATCTAATGATCTAACATATATTATTCTGAAATGGACTGCTGTGCAGAATTTGGTACTTTAAGTGCATTTTTGATGCTAATGTGAAAAATGTTAATACATTTATTTTTGATACATTTTGAAAATGTACTTTTTCTTCAGTACAAACACTAAAAGTACAAACACTGAGGTATTACTACTTTTTACTAAAGTTAAAGATCTTAGTACTTAGTCCACGTCTGCACATGTGCAATTCAGTTACCATGGTTACGCTTTATTCCAATCATCATCCTTTAACGTTACTTAAAAAGGTAAAAAAGAAATGGACAACAAAGAGAATAAAAAAAAAAATGTTGTTCTCCTTGAAGAATATAATGTATAGAATATAGCTCTAATATTCATATGTATAATATAATAGAGATTTAGAAGACAGACTGACGGTCACAGCTATACTTTACGACAGCACCACGGACCGGTTTCATGCAAGACAATCTTTCTAGAGACCGGAAAGGCCGGCATAACAAAACACACAATAAAGTGCAAAACATATAATTGAAATATTACATGTATATAATGTAAATGTAATTATTCCATTTTATATTATGCACTTTATTTATATTATTATTACATTGTAATATATATAATATAATGCATACAAATAAATATTATATAAATATATAAATATATAAATAATATAAATAAATAATAAATATAAATATTATCAATACAAAAAAAAGACGCTTTATTCTTTCTGTCCGGTACCAAATGATCCACGGGCCGGTACTGGTCCGCGGCCCGGGGGTTGGGGACCGCGGCTTTACGAGACTGATATGGACGCTTTAACATTTTCTGAGGAAAATGTTAACTAAGGACATTCTAAGGTAATTCTTAAGTAGCTACGAGCAAACACTAGAGATCATCTAACAACATCCGGACGGGGATTTTATGCAACTGGTTTTGTTTTCTAAGGCATTCTTCGATAAAGATTTAAGTGGTTTAATGCAACCGAGCACTGATATTCAAAGTTGATGGTGTAAATGTTTTAAGTCCATTATTGTTGCACATATTCACGTAAACCACTAAATGAAGTGCATGAAACAAGATGAAATGAAGATGTGAAAGGCTAAAGATGAGTGAGACGCACACACAAAGCCCACACATTAATGTAAAAAATAAACGTCACACACACGCACACACACACACACACATGCACACACTTGATGGGATGGAGTCATGGATGGTGATGGAAACATATGAGATGTAAGTCATTCTTCCTCTCTGCCTCAGCTGCTTCGTATACTGTGGATGAGCAAACATGGGCTGTCTGTTCATCCGCGTCTCCAGTCTGCAGTCAACCGGAGCGATTTGATTCACCTACCATGCATAACTGTATTACTCATCATCACACTTCTGTTATTAACACTCTCGCCCTTCTCATGCTCGCTCCACCAGGTGTGATTAAACATTAGCTCTGCTGACGGCGGTCAGTCCTGCAGGGTTGTACACTTTTTGTTTTCTTGTGCTATTCTTGTGTTGCTCTCAAGTGTGGGAAGGTGTGTGAGAGGGGATGTGTCGTGCACAGTGTGTGTCTGAGTGTGAGCTCGTGTAGGAGTGTAAGGTTAAGTGTTAGGAGGAGGAGAATGTATTGCCAGAACATAACAAAAACCTCTTCTCTGAGTATTTTTATGTGTTCTATGACCTTATGATTTTCCCAGAAATGAAATATTAACCACATCAGCCTTGACCTTTAAATGATATTCTGTTTATCAGTGCTGATGCTAAACTTTCTGCTTTTTGACTCCTGATATAAACACATTTCAGAGTCTCTCTTTCTCTCACACACACACCTTGGATAGTGGCCAGGGGATTGTTACCGAGGAGGGCTTGGTTCATCCCTGTGTTAACTCCCATCACAGTGTTCCTGTTGTCACACACACACACGCACACACACACACACACGCAGCACCATACATGTGCAAGCATATACACGAACACAGACAGGCAGAGGAGAGAAGGTGAGAAGAAAAAGCAAGTTTAGCAGCAAGGACAAGCGGAGGGCAAATTCAGCCCTGCACACACACACACACACACACACACGCACGCACACACACACACACACACACACACACACACACGCACGCACGCACGCACACACACACACACACACACACACAGAGCAGTAGATCGCTGGCAGTTGGCAGTACAGGTGTAAACAAGAGCTTCGAAAATGCAGAAAGAAACAGAACATCTTGGAAAATGTTATAAAACACCGAAACTCTCATTAACCCTCTGAGGCCCACAGTCGTGATTTGAAACTGTCTGGTCGTACGTATTCCTGACTGAACGTAGACAAACACTACACATCCCAACACGCCACACACTGTGTCTGAGCAAGATTATTAGAGGGGAAAGAGAAACAGTGGAAGACTTTCCACTAACTAAGTATTTGACCTGTAGTATTTCTTTATTTTACCTTTATTCTAAAGATGTTTAGTAATAGAATCTAGTCGCGTGGCAGACACGTAATGCATTTAGACTCATGGACATGGTCAAGACCATCTGCTAAAGTTCAAACCAAGCGTCAGAATAGAGAAGAAAAGGGATTTATGTGACGCTGAACTTTGGCTTTGAGTGTTTCAGAAACTGCTGATCTACTGGGATTTTACGAGTCAAGTTCATTCGCTTTTATCGTGCAATAAAATTAACATTTAAGATGCATATTTAGATATTATTGGACTTTGTTAAAAAATAAAGTGCTGGTATTTGTAAGCACGCTGTTGCAAATTAGCATCGTTTTCACAAAATCCTCCAAAAACCAAAACGTGAAAAAAAAAATATATATATATTTTTTCTTGATCAAAGTTTTGCTAAAGATTAAATCAATACTTGGGTTTCAGAGGGTTAACTATGCATTTATGTTAGAAGTGATTCAATACAAGTTCTGCACTAAACACAACTGTATTGTATTGATCATCAGCATGTGTGTGTGTCTCCGTCACATTCACCTCAAGTTTGCAGCAAAATCGGTGATGTAGTTAGACACGTCACCGTTCTTTTTACCCATACGCCATAAGCTGTGAACACAAGAACCACACACCAATACACACACAGGGTTAGAATACACTGCAGCACGCGGGAAGCAGCGGCGCCAAATGGCAGGTTAAGGATATTAGCGTGTGTGTGTGTGCACAAACAATCACTGTGTGTGTGTGTACAGTATCAACCATTTAACTACAGACTGCAGGTGAACCGAGGGGCAGTATTCATGGTGAGCATGTTTATGGAAATGTGTGGGAGTATGTAGTCCCACTTAGATATTTTTGCATAATGTTTTCAGTTGTGGTGGCCATAAAAAGTGTAATTCAGATACATTTTCATTTAAAAGAAAATCAAACATAGACCTAATACTTAAAGGGTCATTTGAAAAGTTATAGATACTGTCAGACGCAGACTCCCCATCATCAACGTCAGAAAGCTGAGGGGCGAGGGGGGTTTCGGAAGCTGTTTCACCGGCCGCCAAGCACTTTGGTTGAAGCTCAGTGGCCTCATTCGGCGACAGATTACTTCAAATATGGCCTCGTAAAACGTCTCTTACCCTGTGTTAAGGTTGAGTGTGCTGTGGCTGGGAGTGGCTGGGCTGGCCGTGCTGCGGGGAGGAGGAGGAGGAGTCACCGGGGAGGGTGCGGAGCTGAGAGAGGGGTGGGTGGAGGTGAGGCTGGAAGTCAGGGGGCAGACGGGGGACATGGTGGTCACCGTTGTGCTGAGACTGGTCACGGCCTGCGACAGCTGGCTGGACATCTGGCGGAGAGAAGGACAGACAGATTCAGGTTTCTGCTTCTAAATGTTCATTCAAATACACAACTAACTAACTCAGCGTGAGAGCGAGGGTGGGTATGTACCATGTGAGGGCTGTAGCAGGGCGGTTTGTGCATTGGTGGGGCAGTGGGGGGCTGGCTGGGCAGGGGAGGGGTGGCACTGGAGGGATTGATGCGTTTCTCTTTCTGCCGGCGGTTGCAGAACCAGACCCGGATCACCTCCTTCTCCATGTTGAGCTGCTCTGAGATCAGCAGGATCTCTTCTGAGGTAGGCTTCTGGTTCTGCAGGAAGAGGGAGGCAGCATCACATCATTTTGAAAAACATGGAGGCATAAATCATCTGTATTATCACAAAGAGCAGAATCTGACAATAAAACAGTGGCGCGTAAACAAATCGGTACTAAAGTAAAAGTATTGTCACTTTATAGTTATACTGGACTTGAGGCAGAGTTAACAGGTATCTCCTAAAAACTACACAAGTAGTGAGTAACTTCATCAGCTGTTATTCATTACATCAATGTATTACATTCAAACATGGTAACAACACATGTGACGTGCATGTTGATTGGCATTAAAGCGACACATGACATATATTTTTCTCTTAAAACAAAAACAACAAGAAAAAAAAACTTTGTGTCATTTACGGAATCCTCAAAGGAGAGGCTTAGATACAGTCTGCATCGTGTGTGTGTGTGTGTGTGTGTGTGTGTGTGTGTGTGTGTGTGTGTGTGTGTACATGCATTCATTGTCCAAACCCTAAACATTAAAATGCTTATCTACACAAATTCAAAAATCTAATCATATTCCAATCAAAAATGTAACCAAACAACACACATCTTCCAAACTGTCTTGTCAGTCATTTTCAAAAAAATACATCTTTTGAAACCAAAATTATTATCACAACGCGTCCTCAACAGCTGATAATCTTTCGCGGTGTGACAATCGCAGTTATGTGCGTAAACTCAGCTTAATATGACAATCATTTATCGCTAGATTTATCAGTAAGTGTGAAGCCTCATGTCACGGAATAGAGGGAGATATACTTTATTGCAAATGTACACAAGTAAGATTAGAAAGTATTCTGCAAAACAACTGCTTCTTACAAGTACAATCATTTGCATTACTAAACACCACTGCATTTAAAAGCTCTGCAGAAAGAAGATGCTTTAAAATCTCATAAATCCCTTCTTCCTGTTTCACAATCAATAATCTTCAGTTGGCTTTTCAAAATGTCAATGTCTTAATTTCCTAACAAAGTAAAGGGGGTCGACTATCTCACCGTCATGAATGCGCGTTCCAGGGCCACGCGTACATTCGTCTCGATGCTGGTTCTCTTCTTTCTGCGGCGACCAGGAATCCCGTCGAAGCCCATCGAGGAAGAGGACAGGGAGCTGGGGCTGGGCATGGTACAGTCTATGGACATGGTCTCTGACGGAGGAAACATATAAAGAGACTGTGTGTGTCAGACTCATCTCAGACTCATCTTCCATGCTGCAGGTGAACCCATAGATGTCACCATGAAACTTCCCCAGTGCATTACTTACATTAAGACAATCATCTATTACAAGTTTTCTGAACGGTTACGGTTAAAGATGCAAATGAGGCATTATCTTATCAAATACGTGCTAATTTGCATACATTTCTGAAACAAAAACATTAGATAAAGCAGGTTCTAAGTCTAAATTTTTGATATTTCTTTGTGCAGCCATAACATATTCATTTCCGCCATGTTTTTTAGGAATAAAATGTTCTATAAATCAGGCTATATATGTTAAATGAACAAACCCCTCTATAGAAACCTTTAGAATATAGATAGCAATGAAACTGGAAAGTTTGGTGTCTGTAAAAGTGGAGATTTCTCTCAGAGTCTGAGAAAAACATCATTTTGAGAAAACGACCTTTAAAGATATGTATTGTAAAATTCACCAGGCTACCCCACAGGTGAATCAGGTGAAATGTTTAACTAATAGATATCACAATGAAACTTCTCCAGTTGATTACTTACATTAAGACAATTATTTTTCATATCACAAGTTTTCTGAAATGTTAAGTTTAAATATGCAAATGAAGCGTTATCGAATGCTAACTTTTGGTGAATTTAGGAGGAATCTACAAACGCCAGTAGAGAAAGTGTAGTGAAATAAACACCTAAATGTGTATTTTGGATGTTTTCTTTCCACTTGTCTGAGAGAAGACATGTCATGGAAGCAAAATAAGCACAAAAATACTGTCTCAGCCACACATGACAGTCTGCATGTTGAGTGCTGTGGTTTTGAGGAGAGCTCACCTGCATCATTGAGCCACTTCTCCAGCAGTGGCTTCAGCTTGCACATGTTCTTAAAGCTCAGGTTGAGGGCTTCAAAGCGGGAGATTGTGGTCTGACTGAAGTCGTTGCCATACAGCTTCCCCATGGCCAACCCGACATCTCCCTGGTGGAGGGATGGAAGAAGAACAGTCAAAAAATACATCAAAGACTAAGAAACTGCTAATGCAACCTGCACACACACACACACACACACACACACACACAGCAGGTGTCTCTCCCCACCTGTGTGAAGCCCAGTTTGATGCGTCTCTGTTTGAAAGTGCGGGCGAACTGTTCCAGCTCCTCCAGGTCACTGGGCTCCTCGGGGTGAGAGGTCACTGAGGGCACCGTGGTCACGCCGCTCGCCTCCATACTCTTATCGCGCTGCGGCAGGTACGACGTCAGACGAATGAAAGTGAGAACGAGCGGGAACGAGAGACAGAAGCGTTTGTTTACCACTGGTGCAGAGGCTTGAATACATGTATGATCTTCTGCTCTATTATGAGCCACCTCAGGCTTTTCTGTCACTAGTCAAGAGTAAACATTCAGAAGCAGCGTTCAGTTTTTATGCTCCATGTTCTGGAAGAGCTTTTAAATGAAGTTCTGAAGACTTTTCTGTTTGCCAGTGGCTTTTATTAAACACCTATTAGTATCCCACACTGCACTGTAACTTTTATTCCTGTATTTTACACCTGTTTTCATCTATTTAAGCTTGTTTTTATTTTCTATTCTCTTGGCTCTTTAATGATTGTTTTTAATTGTATTTAAATATCTTTTGCACTTTGTTTTGGTGCTTTTGATGTTTTATGTAAAGCACTTTTAACTGCCTTGTTGCTGAGATATGCTGTATAAATACGGCTGAAAGGTTTCCACATACCTGTGCTTGGAGTCCCATTCTATTTGAAGCAGACAGCAGGCTCCCTTGGTTTTGCTGAGGTAGCGAAATGAGATTTGGTGTCGATAGGAGTCCTGAGAAGAAGAAAAAAGCAAATGATCGGCTATAATTAAGACAAAAAAACACAAACAAACAGCTTTTGTTTTAACAACTTATTTCTGCCAAACACGTAAATCCCAGTAAGAAGCCGGCCCACCTTGCTGGCCCTGCTGTGCCTGTGGGAGGAGGAACTGGGCTGGAGACGGGAGCGAGTGGCCGGGCACCAACACCAACTGCTGAAGCTGCAGCAACTGCTGGATGTCCTGTTCAATAAAGAGAGAACGGACAGATCAGAGAGAGAAGAACGTGTGACTTCACGAGAGAGATCAAACAAACATGCGGTGTCTATCTCCACCTGAGGAGAGGAGCAGATTTGAACGGAAAAAACTTTGTTATTCTATAGCGACCAGAAAATAAATGGAAAATGTGTGCATTCATGCAAGGTGGAAACTGTGAATCATAGAATATACGATCAACATGCAAGAACAATTGTTCCAGGGCTTGATACTGGTTCCTCAATCAAGCGGCTCACCAAGAAGTGGCTTAGATTGGCAGGCAGTACCTGGGCGGTGAGCTGGATTGGCTGGGAGAGGGTGAGCTGGGGTGGAGGAGGTTGGACAGGGACACTTTGGGCTGTCTGTTCCTGTGTGCTCTGTCCCTGTCCCTGGGACTGTGACTGGGCCTGCTGCCCTGTTTGTCCCGCCTGCTGCTGCTGCTGGGCTTGATGATTTGCTGCTGCTGCGGCTGCCTGAGCTTGCTGATTGGCTTGGGCGGCTGCATGGGCAGCGTGAGCGGCGTGGGCTGCACTGGACTGCTGCACAGCTGCAGCCAGGAGCTGCGCCTGAGCCTGCTGCAGCAACAACTGCTGCTGCGCTGGCAACAGGGCTGTCAACTGCCCAAGAGAAAGACGAGAGGAGAGGAGGAGAGGAGAGGAGGAGAGGAGGAGAGGAGGAGAGGAGGAGAGAGGAG
>CALSCE010009506.1:16026643-16038435 GCA_943593645.1 Bovichtus variegatus | reverse complement strand
GTTCATTGCTTTCTTATAAAAACTCACAAATGCACAAATGATTTTAGGGATTTACAGCTAAAACAAATAGTCGATTAATGATTTATGATTAATCGACCAGCAGAAAATTTACCTGATAATCGATTCATTCATTATGTTTTTAAAGCAAAAAATGTCAAACCTCCCAAATGTGAGTTGCTGCTTTTCTTTGTCACATAACAGAGTGAATGTCTTTGGCCTGATGATCGGATAACAAAAGGATTTTAACGATGCCACCTTGGACTTGTTTTATAACATTTTATAGACAAAAAAAGATCCATTTCTTAATCTAAACGTTGTGCAGATTACCGGACAATGAAAGTGTTTGTTAGTTACACCCCGACACCGTCAGGTGCCGGCTGGACTCCAAACAGACTCAAGGCCCGAGACAAATCTGCAGGTTCGCCAGTTTATTTGGCCGCGTTGTTTCCGTGGTAATGTTTGTCCCTTCATCAGGACACGAGCGGACAGACTGCTGTCAGGACAGTGACAGACTGTGCGTTGGAGAGGGGGCGTTTCTCTGGGGTCAGAGGTCGTCTGGGCAGCCTGGCTTTGGCCGTGACCTTTTTTTCCAACTCCAATCAACCCACATAGACACCAAAGTGTGTGTCTTTGTGCCTGCGTCTCTGTGTGTGTGTGTGTGTGTATATTTGTTCGAGTAGCTCCAATAGGTGGCTGGTGAATCTAAGTATGCTCTCTCTCTGTGTGTGTGTGTGTGTGTGTGTGTGTGTGTTGTACAGTTCATGGCCATGGGGGGCCTTCCTGCCCCAAGGAGGTCTGAGCCTTGGTTACCATGGAGACCAGACCTAGCAACACTCCAGCCACTTAGGTGACATTGGGCCGACGGCAAAACGGTCTCAATTGAAGACGACAAATTAACACGTGCTACACACACATCTGTGATATTATTTAGAATAACGGCTGAATCCAGGCATCGATGAAGGATTTTTAACTTGCTTTTTTATTCTTATCCTTGAAGAGCACCTGGTTTGTTTCTTTTCACTTTCAAATCACCAATACTTAAGTTTCTCGAGCCAGTGCAGCACTATTTTCTCCTTCATCTGTAATAGTATTAACTTAGAAAATAGAAGACATAAATAAAATAAATAAATTCAATTATTTTTATTAGGGAATATGAGTTATGTTAACGCCGAGTGCGTTTTGGTCACTGCCAGAAGTTATGTCCGTAAGATAAAAAACACACACACACACACACATATATATATATATATATATATATATATATATATATACACACACAATCTGATAGTGGGACCCCAGGGAGGAGGATGGGGGGAGGCTGAGGCCTCTAGAGCGCCATCAATCACTCCATTGTCAGAGAGAGAGGGAGACGCAGGGAGGGAGGGTGGGGGGGGGGGGGGGGGGGGTTACTAAGAGGGAGAATAAGAGGAACAGTAAAGAAAAAAGAAAGGAAGGAGATGAAGGAGAAGGGAAAGAGTGATGTGGATGAAGGTGAGGGATAGAGAGACGGGAATATAAAAATTGGAGAGCTGGGGGTGAGGACGCTGTGTGTGTGTATATGTGTGTGTGTATAATGGGTCATTGCGGGGACAATTCAGAGGTCTCCAAGCCAGTTCAGCATCCCTCTATGGCTCGGGTCCTCCTATATCTAGTGCAGCCTCAGGCCTGGAGCACACACTGGCTCTAATTCATATAATCCATCATATTCCTCTTCTTATAGAGGGGACAGAGCGCGGCTCAGTGATGGACCCACCAAGTCCTATACACAGTTCGACAGCAAGACTCTATTCTACAAGGTGAGAGATTTAAAATCCAGTCTAGTGCATAGGTGTGTGTGTGTGTGTGTGCAGGTGTAGCCCCATGAGGAGTTGCAGGATTATAAACAGTAGGTCTAGCAGTGTGGAGACTACAGAGGTTGAGGTTTTGTATGAGAAGCAGCAGGGGCTAAAACACACTCACACTGTTGGCTACCATGGGACCGGCGCCATCTCACACACATATACACGTCGCCTACACCTTTACAACACCTATTCCTCTCCTGTCCTAATACCTCTCAATCGCTCCTTTTTTCCTCCGGCCCCTCCGCCCCTCCATCCTTCTCTCACACCATTCCCCTCTTCTCTATATCATCTCGGCAGCCCATAGGGAGCCGGGCTCGTCTAGACAGACACCACTCTCTCCCACGGCGCTACCAAGGTTGAAGCTCAAATCTTTTTTTCTTTCTCAACCCCTCTTCTTCCTCTTCTTCTTCTTCTTCTTCTTCTGGCTAAAGAGCAGAGGGTCTACCGGGAGGGACTGGTGGCCTTCATCGCCGGTTCAAGGAGCATTGAGGCCACTTATCACCAAACTGTTCACCTACTCTGACAAAGCAGGCCGTGGTGTAGAATAAGCCTTAATATTCTCCCCATTAAAATACAATAATAGTTGCACTTTAGCGATGGCAACCATTGTCTATTTGCGCTCCTTCCACCCACCCAACCCTTTCTTTCACCTCGACGTGTTTTTCAAACCCTCTCCTCATCATCCCACTTCTTTTCTTGCAACCTTCCCCCTTTTCTTTCTCCAATTCAAACTTTTCTCTCCTCCTCCTCTGTCTCTCTTTCTCTCTGTCAGACCTGCTGGTCAGCAGCAGCTGTGACATCACTGGCCACTGTTCTCGGCTCGGATTGGACACTCGGCCACGTTGCCAGGCAACAGCAGTGAAAGGTCTCAGTGTGAGCGTGTGTGTGCGGCGTGCGCGTGTATGTGTGTGTTTATGTCTGTTTATAGCTACGTGAGTGAAAGGTGTGTGAGCGATTTTCCTCGCCTTGCCCTTTATCTGTGCATGAAGAATGATCAGCACAGATCTACTTCTGTGCTTTATCTCAGATCAAAGCATGTAGATGATTGGGCTGCCTCGCCACTCTCCTCCACCACAGAAGAAGAGGGATGTGTGTGCATTGCGTTAATGAAAAAGAAAGATGGTACGAGTGTGCGGGCGTGTCAGTGTCTGCACTTGCGTCGAACCAAATAAATGTGTATGTTCGTGTCGAATACGGGTATGTGTCTGTATGTTGTGTGTGTGTCTAAATGTGTGTGTATGTATGTGTGTAAGCCCCCGGGAGCGGGTGGTTATTGTATCTGACACAGCGGCTCTTTCTCGCGCCTCATATTTCTGGGCCGATCGATTCCTCTGACTCCCGACAAGACAATAATCGCACCTCCCTCTCTCACTCCATCACTACCATTATTACTGACCTCCCCAGGGAACGAACAGGGAGGAGGGAGGGAGGGAGAGAGAGAGGGATGAGGAAGGAAGGGAGGATGGAGGGAGGGTGAGGAATGAGAGGGGGACATAGAGTTGACAAAATGAGCCTATGATGATGAAAAAGCAAAAAGGGACAATGTTGAATATGAGGCGGCCTGGAAAAGGGACATCAGCGGGGTGGAAAGGAAAAGAGGGCAAGAGCGAGGAAGTTGAGATAAGGTGATGGAGGGATGAGGGATAAAAGAGAGCAGGTGATAGAGTGAAAGAAAGAATGATAGAAAGCTAAAGCATAACAGGAAAAGACGGGAAGGAAGCCAAAAGAAAAAAAGAAAAAGCAAGCAATATAGATCATGGCGAGAAAAGGAAGGAGGACACGAGTGAAGGAGTGCAGCGAGGAGGGCCGAACGGAGGGACAATAACGGAGAGAATTAGTGGAGGAGAGATGAAGGATTCGCACTATCTTCTTCTAATAAAGGAGAGAATGAGAGACAGGGACCGGGGGAGGGAGATAGAGGGGGGTGGAGGGGCGGGGGTTAGACTGAGGTGAAAGAGGGAGAGACAGAGAAATATATAGGAAGACACTCAAGCGAACACGCGCGCACACACACACACACACACACACACACACACACACACACACAGAGATGGCTGTAGCGCTGTGGAGGTCAGCGCTCAGAAATATTATTAAATTGACAAGAGTACAATAGTTGATTGGCAGGCTGACTCCTGCACTGCCATTCAGAGGAGAAGAATAGAGACACGGACTCTCACACACAAAATGCATGTACATCTGCAGTTTCACAGAACAATCAACACAGCATGTAGAGATGTCGACACACACACACACACACACACACACGGTCTTTTGTCCGTTTTTGTGTGTGTGTCCGCGGTTGCCTGCGTGAGCTTGTCACTGCTGTGTCTCTATGCTTTGAATCCAGATTACAATTACAGTAATTGGCTCTCAATTCAAGGGATTGCTGTTTGACCCCCTCACCTCTCTCTCTCTCTCCCTCTCTCTCTCTCTCTCTCTCTCTCTCTCTCCCTCTCTCTCTCTCTCTCTCTCATCCCTACACATTGCAACCTCCCCTTCCTCCTCCTCATCAATATTCCTCCGCCTCCTCTCTACCTGTATCGCTACATCCATCTTTCTCTGGGTGCAATCCCTCTCCCCCCTCTCCCTCCCTCCTTTTCTCTACCTTATCCCTATTCCCCCCCTCCACACACACTTTATCCCCAGATATAACTATCCTTCCTTCCAGTTTTCTATCCATCCTACTCCCTGGTTGTTTTTACTTCTTTCCCCATCACATGCACCAATTTTGCCACTTTTTCCTCCCTCATCTCCCCCTTTCTACCTTTCTCTCAGATAGTTGGTGAAACAGGGAATCTATTGTAGGCTATACTTTATTCATGCTGTATTTATTATGGAGAGATAGCTATTCAGCTATACAGGCAGAGGGATATAGTGTGCATTTGGGGAAAAGAGGTGAAAGCGCGATAGATAAAAAGACGGAGGTAAGGAAAGGGGGTGATAGAGGTGGTGGTGATGGTGATGGTGTGTTGGGGAGGTGGTGGTGAAGCGAGCGAGGAGGAGGGGGGGGGTTAGGAAATTGGTCTGGCTAGCGGAACAGCTTTTCACCTCTCTCTCTCTCTCTTTTCCTCTCTCTCCCTCTCTTTCTCTCTCCCTCTCTCTATTCTGCTTTGTATTCTGCAGAGATGACAGGGGGAAAGCTTTATTGCTCCGAGTTTGTATCGATCGGGGCCCCTCTAAGGGGGGAGGCCGGGGGACGCGCTGAGCAGGTCCTTTCTCAACGACCGCGGCTCCAACAACCACCACCCCCCCTCCTGCCCAAGCCTCCCCTCCTCTCCTGCCCACCACCTCCCCTCCTCCTCCTCCTCCTCCACCTCCTTCCAAACCCTACTCTTGCTCGCTAGCTCGCTCTGAAATTCAAATTCAAGGCTCTTATTCTCAAAGGTTAGGAGAGGGAGAGCAACAGAAAAGCAAGAGAGACAGAGAGATTGAATGAAAAGAGAGATGCAGGCGTCTGGCTTCTTCCCCTGACTGCGGCCCTGAATGGAGCTGGGATCTGATAAAGAAGAGCCCACAAACACAAACAAGGGAAGAAATAGAAAAATAAAGGAGAGGGAAAAAAATGACCAAGAGGAATACATCAGACCCATTATTTTCTTCCTCATACTTTCCCCTCTTGATATTGTTGACAGGTGAAGAATGAGCCGGGTCCAGGGATGCATAACGCTCTCTGCATCTGTCCTCGTTAGAGGGACACAAGGAGAGCCGGGGTCCACGGGAGACACAACGAGCCCATGTGGATCACGCCGAAAATACTCTATTTATCCATTTCAATGAGTGCAAAATAAAATAAAAATCACCTCTCACACCGGCGTGCAAAACAGAAGTCTCAACAAAGCAGAGAGCAAGAATCAAAATAAGAAATCACCGCACTCCAAGATTCTGCTTTCACCTCTTCTGCTCGACAAGCATTAAATAAAAAGGACCTAGACCCAATGTCACACACACACACACACACACACAGACACACACAGGCACACACACAGCCTATTTATCCGTTAATGGCATGCACAGCGCTGCGGTGAGGCTGGGGAGAAGAACAGATTGTCCATCAGGGGGGTTACAAGGTTCAAGTCCATGACCAGAGGGCTGGAGGGAGGTTAGGGGGTTGTAGGTTCAACTCCCAAGGGGCGAGGAGGATCCCTGCTGTCTCCCCCGTCCGACCCCAAGCCTCCCCCCTAAACCTCCTCCAGGACAATATAACCCCACTGCATCCCCTCCCTCCACCCTCTCCATCCCGCTGCTGGCCCTTTTAAGCCCTGCTTAGTCTGATCACACACATGTAAACCTGAGCCTAGCCTCCAGACTCTCTCCGTTTGTCTCAGATGTGCACATGCATGCGCACATGCAGGCGCTGCTCATAAACAAACACTAACACATTCAATCACACAGATCACTCACTGATGCACAAACATATTCATAAAACTCAAATACACTCCAACAATTCAAACACAAATGGTTCGCTATTGCTATCTTGTTTTCCCATATTACAGGAGATTATTTTATTTTCTGACCTATTTTATGATTGAAACAGAT
Source organism: Bovichtus variegatus (assembly GCA_943593645.1). Taxonomy (NCBI): domain Eukaryota; kingdom Metazoa; phylum Chordata; class Actinopteri; order Perciformes; family Bovichtidae; genus Bovichtus; species Bovichtus variegatus. The sequence continues at coordinate 16,032,058 of CALSCE010009506.1, read as the reverse complement.
TCTTTCCTTTTCCAACTCCATCTTATTTACTCCTCCTGTGGTAAAGACCAAACAGAAACACGGCATTGCCTCAGCTATCAGTTGCAGCAGATGTGAGTGGATATGAGAGATTTGTGTAAACATTGGATACATATACTGTATATATATTGTCATTGATATTGCCTTTGTGGTTTACATGCAGCTCCAGATAGAGTCAGTGATAGAGTATACTTCAGAGACTCCTGCTGGATACTACATGTCTGATTCATAGAATACACACACACACACTCACACACACCTGCACACACAAGGCATAATAACCTGCAGGCCTATAACCTGTCTGGTTGGCTGGATGGGTGGATGCATTATTAAACACACAGGATTTCATATGTAGAAACAGAATACGAATGCTGCACCGTGTCCAACTGTGGAAGCTCGCTCCAGTCTCCACTCTTTTACCTAAAAACTCCTTAACTTATAATATTTACTTCCTACGTTGGGTGCTTTATTTACTTAATACTGTTTCTCCATATTGTAATTCTAATATTGCTGCTTTTGTTTCCTCTGTATATGCAACATTTATTGCCTGTCGCCCTGGAAGACGGATCCCTCCAACTCTTCCTGAAGTTTCTCCCTTTTTTCCTTTAAAACATTTTTTTTGTGGTTTGTTTTCCTTCTCTAAATCGACGGTCTGACGACAGAGGGTGTCGAGGATTTAAATTCCTCTGAGACACATTTCTGACGTTGGGCTTCATAAACAAAAAAAGGACTCGATTGGACTTGTGCTGCTTTATTAACGGCTCAAATTCACGAGATAACATTTGTAAAGAAAATGCTTTGGGGCCTTCTACCGGTCAAGGATGTCTGCCCAGACGTCACAAATGAGCGATCATGTTTTGGAGATGACGGGTCAAAGGCCAGATGGCGAATGTATAACTTCGTCCTCCGCCCGATCGTGGGTCCGAGTCGTCATAGAACGCTGCCGCAAAACCCCTGGATCCCACTGATTAACCAAAATGGCCACACACGAGGAGCGGTCGAAGGACAACTAAACCACAACACTAGCGCTGTGTGTGTTTACATCTGTAGGGCGGGCGGGCCGGGCCCTGGCTCTCACGGTAATCGATGAACGAGGGAGGAAAGGGAGGTAGCGGGCGAGGCAGGGATGTGTGTGGGGGAGGGCGGGTGGGAGAAAATCGGTAAAGAAAGCAGGTTATCTCCCGTGATTAGGGGAGGGGGAATCCCCGTCTGGAGGGGGGAAGGCGGGGTGGGTGAGGAGGGGTGAGGGAAGACCGGGGTTCATTGATAAAAAGGGAGAGAGGGAGGGAGAGGGGAGAAGGGGAGACTATGTTTGGCATCGAGAGAGAGCAGACAATTATCTGTATTGATTAGAGCGGCCCAGTACTGTGAAGACTGAGAAAACTATGACTGGATCAATAAAGAGAGGGAGGGAGAGAGGGAGAGAGAGAGAGAGAGGGAGAGAGAGGGAGAGAGGGAGAGAGGGAGGGAGTTAGAGGATAGACAGAGCAATAGAGAGAAACAAATGACAGAGATAAAAGATACATATAATACCAAACATAAAGAGATAGAAACATAGTTTATGGTGCAAAGCGAAGTCAAAGACCCAAGGTGGCATAAACGTTAAAAGGGGAGTCGAGGGGGGAGACAGGGAGAGTCAATGAAAGCACAAGGAGATACATTACGGTGTTGATGTCATTACTCTTTATCATTGATTTGTCAGCACAACCACAGAGTTCATTCAACAAGCCCACCAGAGCCCTCCCATCGCCACAGCACACAGCTAAGCAGGGAGAGAGGGAGAGAAAGACTTTAACAGAATACACACTGTGGCCACGACGACACAGAGGAAACTGACGCCGTCGGTTCTGCCACAAACAAAAGGTGGAGATGTACGAGGAGAACTGGATACTAGAGGTGGAAATCACAAGTTTCATCAAAATATGATATTATAGATCAACGATATTTGCTGATATCACAAAGTTTACCACGATACCATTTCGCTTCAATTCAGGAGCCTGCGATCGATGTGAGACTATATCATATGCTCATTTAAAATAATCAGTTACATTTATATCAACTCACAAAAAGCTCGATTTGACAATTTTATTCCTGGGAGGTGACACAGACGTGCGTTAGGAATTTCAAAATAAAGGCGTATCTCAAGGATGATGATACTGTATGTATGACACTCATCCCGTACTTTGTCAGAGTGCTCCGTAGAGACACCAACATTTCCTGCTACCTCCTACAAGCCTGTATACAAACTTTACCAAAATAAAACGTCAAGGCTTTCCAAAATACCAAGAGTTAAGAAAAAAAGTCAACATTTACTTGGCGAAACAACCTGTCAATGCCATCAATGCAGCAAAATTCTAGAGAAAGTGAAAGAAACAACACAAGAGTCGTTGTTTCCTTGTTGTTGTAGCTGTTTACTGTTAGTGTGTTTTATAGTTTATAGTGAAGTTATGTGCAAGCCATTGGGATTCATTATACTTACATTGTAAACCTTGTACAGCAGGCTTAATTATGGTCAAGCCAATAAAGCTAATTAGAGAGCGAGAGAGCGAGAATATTTGAAACCAGAGAGGTGGGAGAGTGTGTGTCGGAGGGGGGGCTTTGAAAAATATCCGGAGGGAAGCGGTGCTCAGGTAGGGGGCCTTGCTGTAGGGCCTCTTTTTGTCAGGAACAAAAACCAAAATGGTGGAATAGGGGTGGAACAAAAGGTACACGGGGGGAAACAGGAGAGTGACAACCTGTGTGGAGTATAAACATCCTGCTGACACACACACACACACACACACACACACCACCACAAGAAGATAAAATTCTGCCTCCTACTCTCTTGATCTATTTGACACTGAAGAAGAACGTATTGTCGGAAAAGGTTTATACAAAAGCAAACAAATAGATGAAAAAACATAAACTCTGAATGGGGGAGCCGGGGCTGGATATTGAGGAAACCTTTGGTAAGGGCAGAAAATGTCAGGTTTGACAAATGACCTTTTAAACATGGTGCAGATGTAGAGAGTCATGTACACTGTGGACAGAGTGCAGCTCAACTGTCTGTCTTTTAACTGCGAGTGAAAAGATGAGAGTCACTGTTAAAACAAAACACTCACATTGCTTAAAGTTTAAATCAAAAAATGTGTAACAAACCAAAGTGATTCCTAAATCAAAAGTGAATTTCCTTCTGTGCAATAAAGCCACAGAGGAAGGAACAAAAAGAGAAGGTGAAAGTGTACAAAAGCATTTGGGATGGGGTGAAACAGATGGAAAAAACATAGAAGTGTAGAAAAAAAAAAAAAAACCCAGAAAGTACGGAAAGAAAAATAGTGACAAAGACACAGAGAGGAAGCGGAGAGCAGGACGTGAATTACAGGTGTGGAGTTATGCATGCATGACATCACTGGACCCCTCCTCCAGCCCTTGGGAATGGGCACCTTGGAAACGGTCGCTAAGGGAACAGAGTACAGAGAGAGAGAGAGAGAGAGAGAGAGAGGGAGAGAGAGAGAGAGAGAGAGAGAGAGATGGTTGGAAAAAAAAAAAAAAAAAGCGGTACAAGAAAGATAGCTAATGAAACACTGAATTCAACCTCAGTGAGTGCAAAGTCATGTGGTCGGAAAAAAAATGTTCATTCCCTAACAGACCAAAGTTTACCTTCCTCGTGTCCCATTCGGCAAATGGGCCACCTCTGGGTGAAAAAGCAAGCTCCATTACAGCTGGAGCCTGCATTGTCCTCCTCCCCCATATACTGTGACCTCTCATCCACTCTAGTCATTTAGAGAAGGGAGATTTAGTGCAGCACCGATGCAGCGTGATGGTAAAAAACGGCACATTATAGAGAGGCGGAGATGGCCTAGGGTCTCCGGTTTAACACATGGAGAACTATTGATGGAAAAACATGTTGATGGACAAAGAGAAGCCGGTATAGTGAAATGCTGGCTGTTAATGTATATGGGTGCTTGGAGGTCATTTCGACTAAGAAGCTAGAAGCTTTGTAAGTGGATCGAGAAATTGAAGTTCGCACACAACACCCACTTTGGTCTTTTGAGGCGTCGGAGTAATGAACAAGCACAAGCATGCCCAAGCCCGACCCCACAGGAAAGAACCGTCGTGCCATTCTGACCTCAGCAAACTCTCTTCATCCCTGCAGACGATGCAAAGTCCACACTCGCACACAAACAGCGGCTGAATGGATGCACTTTGCCAGCCTCTGTCCTCTCCTTTGACCGGCAAACATGTCAGCTTCCAACTTTAACGCCTGATCAACATTACTGCATTACCACATCAAAAAAAGTGCAGCTGCAAAAAAAAAAAAAAACTAAAATATATTTTGCATCACCAAAGGGGTTGCAAAGTTTATGCACATAACAAACACACACATTCTGCATGCAGCATAGTCGCAAAGCAGAATCATATACATATCAAAGGCTTGGATTTGGTATGTAATATAGATTTGGTATGTATGCATAATATGTGATCAATATCTGTTGCTGAATAAAACATGCTGCTGGCTTTTGACAGGCCGATTTGAAATGGAGATGCTATGCTAATACCAAAGGCTTCAGTGAGATTGGCCCTGAACCCTCCACATACCAGAAGTTCACATTTAGACGCTCTCACCTGCACTCTCCATAATGCATGAGCTGCCTGAATATATATCACCCCCTGCACAGCTCACTATCACACACACACACACACTTCCACTTGCACGACAATGCAGAAGCACACCAGTGTGTGCACAACGAAGGGACTTATACGCACAAGATAGCCATGCACACCTACGTGCTGGCACATACAGTATGTGCACACACACACACACACACACACTCATGCAGTCCACCACAGCTGCACACAAAACAACCTGAAGACACCAGACTCTGATACCATACATGTAGAAAAGATAGAAATACAGCAAGAAAAAAATAAAAAGACTAAACTTTGCTGTAGTTTTGAAGTAGCATTGGCACCCTTAAATCTATTTTCTATTTACTGCCAGACTTTTGTCGGCAGTAAAATTACATAACTGTTTTAAAAGCTTTGATTGCTATGAAACATGTAAGGGCCACATTCCGCAAAAATGAGAAAAACAGATAAAAACAGATAAAAAACACTGTGTTTTTCTTCTTTGATCAACTGGTGTGAGACACACAGGCAGTGCTTAATCAAAACAGTGGTAAGCCATCCTGAACTTCTGGGCTTTCAGCAGCAGGAAACAGGGTCAGGGTTGCAGAACAACTCAGTGTGATCGGGTCCGGGCTTTGTGTGTGTTTTTGTGAGTGTGTGACAGCTCGTGTGTGTGCATGTGCGAGTCTGCGGTTTGCTTGTTGAGAGGACCATGTCAGTGGTGTTTGCAGGCTGCCAATTAACACACACACACACACACACACACACACACACACACACACACACACA
>CALSCE010009506.1:15993052-16008336 GCA_943593645.1 Bovichtus variegatus | reverse complement strand
CACACACACACACACACACACACACACCAATAACACAGCAAAATGCAATATTCACATAAAGCCATGCTCTGACATGATGTATAGATTTGTCAAGATAATATGGATATGATGCATGGGCTTTTATGAGGTTTGTTTGTTGGTGTCTTTGCCAGTGTGTGTGTGTGTGTGTGTGTGGTGGGGGGGGGGGTATTGTTTGTGCATCTTGTTTAGTGCCATTGGCAAGGTTGAGCGGGCTTTGGATCCCAACCACAGAGTTCAAACCCAACCTAGATTCAATCAATCCAAGATGACACACATGCAGGAGAGCTAAAAGTGTGTGTGTGTGTGTGTGTGCGTGTGTGTGTGTGTCAATGCCAATTCCCAACCACACAACAAAAAAAAAGTCCCCCATGCACACCAAGAGTGATAAAACTTAAATTTAGATACACACACACAAACACACACACATACATTCACAGATACACATGTTGAGGCAGATGCACACGCAGACCTAAAGTGTACACCACTATCTCCTTCCTTTCACTCCCTGCATACCTCCACCTTCCCTTCTCTCCCTTTCCTTCAGCGTACAAGCAGCTAAAGCCCTTGTTCTTTCTGTATTCCTTGTCTTTTTTATTAGTTTTTATTAACTTTTGCCTCCCTCTCTCTGTCAGCACTCTCAATAATCAATGCTGATATATTGCCAATATCCACCTCAGTCCCTCGTGCCATCTTTCACAGAGGCTCGGTTATTGGGGGAGATTGGCCCAATAATAATGATATTTATTATAGATATTTATTATCTGAGTTTGTGGCAGTGCGGCTGAAACTCACTGCACAGTCACTTAAACGCACACACACATACACACAATCTCTCCGGGCTCTTTAATTTACACTAGTAATATCAGGCGATTATTCCCCATACAGATAGTGTAGGGTTATCAGCACAGTTAGCACACAGTGACACTATTCACTCAACATTATAGAGTCCTTTGCACCTGCGTGTGTGCGTGTGCGTGTGTGTGTGTGTGTAGAGCCGAAGGTTCACCTATGGCAGCCTACCGGCGCTGAGCAGTGTTTAGAAGCCAAGGGAGGGATGATGGGAGGGGTCAAGATTCAAACAGCGCTTGGTCAGGGGAGGGGATGCAGGAGAGAGGGGACTGGACAATCTGGCCCCTCGCCCTCCTCCCCCCTCCTCCGCCACATACACACACTCTCTAACCCCCCCAGGCCTCATCTACACCCCCCCCCCTCCCTTCCATCTCCCTCCATCCCTCCAGTAGCCAGGGCCCCAGACGGTAATCCACCCCAGTGCTCCTCATCCTTTCATGTATTGATTTCCTCTCCTGCGCCACGGTTACATGACGCACCCACGTCATTGGGTCCCGGCTGCTTCTGCTACCACCGCCTCCCCTCTCCGCCTCCCCTCTCTGCCTCACCCGTCCACCAAGCCTCACCCCCCCACCACCATCTTCAACAACAACAACAACTAAAAGGGGAGGTGGGGGTGGGGGTGGGGGGGGTGTACACCCAACCCATCCAGGGGAGAGAGAGGGGAGGAAAAAGAGTAGGAGGGGGACTAAAGGGAGGAAAAAGAGGGCAGATAAAGCACTGCAGTATTTCAGCAAAGCAACCAGCATTTTACAGGGATAGAAACAAACAGGAGAAGATGGAGAGAGAAATAACAGGAAAAAAAAAATCTGCCCAGGGGGGTTGCAGAGGATATTGTGGAAATTATCAGAGTGCGACACACGCTGGAAGTCCATGGCGAGAGATTTATTTCGAATTTGTCTTTGACAGTAAAATTCATCACCGAGTAGGCCTGTGTCTGCTCTAATTCTATAGACACGTTTGGTTGAATACGAGGAGCCACGTTTCAATTTAGAGAGAAAAAGACATTTCAAATGCGTCGCTAAAGCCGCGACGATCAGTCGATTAGTCGATTAATCTATTAGTCGACTGAATTAATCGGAAATAATTTGAATATTGTTTTGAATAATTTTCTAAGAAAAAAAAAAAGCCAAATTTCTCTGCTTCCAAATTCTCACACGTGAATATTTTCAAATTTTCTCGGTTTTCTGTCCTTGTTAACTGAATATCTCTGAGTTTTGGACTGTTGGTCGGAAAAAACAAGACGCTTGAAGACGTCACCTTGGACTATATTTTATTTCCTTTTCCACATTTCCACATCTGACATTTTACAGATCAAACTGATCAATGACCCATCATTATCGATAATGAAAATAATAGTTATTTGCAGCAAATATTCTTAAGATCGAGTCTTCTCCAAAGCTCAAATCCTGTCCTGAGTTTATATAAATTAAGACACCTACTCACTAAAACATTTTTTTTTTACAGCTGCAGGCATTATCTTCTTCAAATCTCACACTTTTTGATAAAAACTCAACATTACCACTGGTATGAATTTGTGATTGTAAAAATCCATGTGATCAATATACGCTCAAAACGTGCACCTCAGCGTGTGTGACATCCGCGAGTGAACGGATGAAGTATGTATGAGACAGCAGGCTGGGAGTACGACAGGTCAAGGTTATGTTTTGAGTGTGTATTGGATGAAGTGTGTGTGTCTGTCTCTGTGAGTGTGTGAGAGGTGTCTGTGACCCCAAGGGCAGCGTACGGGCGCGATTGCATCGCTGTTGTGCTGTTGTGTGTCTGTCTCTTGATCATATGTGTATATGTGCATGAGCTGAGAGGGACATGTCGGTGTGTCAGATGTGGTTGTGTGTGTGTGTGTGTGTGTGTGTGTGTGTGTGTGCTGAGTCTGCAGGTTCCTACTTCTCATCTGAAAAAGCGGTCAGTAAGAGTGACCATCACACAGTAGGAGCCTTATTGTCTGTGGGAGCCTGCGTGCGTGTGTGTGTGTGTGTGTGTGTGTGTGTGTGTGTGTGTGTGTGTATGTGTGTGTGTGTGTGTGTGTGTGTGTGTGTGTGATCTTACATGAATAAGGACACATATTCTTCATTTACCGATGCTTTTTCAACCAATCGTTCGTGCGTGTGTGCGTATGTGTGTGTGTGTGTGCGTCCTGTAAGGCCATCCCTATCACCCGAGCAAACACAGTCCCCATCACTACAAAGCAAACAGCAGCTCAGCCCAGCGTATGCATTTTAAACACTTTATCTCTCATTGTCTCGCCAACACACACTCTGCGATGAAATAATATGTTATTTTACATTTTCTGCAGATGCAAACTGCAGGGAACAAAATGTAAACATTGAAAGCTTAAGCAAAACAATCTCCTCTGCCAGTGTCATCACCATCACTGTCATTGGCAGCTCCACCATCTCCATAATAATGCAGCCATTAAAGAGCACTCTTTAAAACATCAAACATTTAATGTCACTGCAGCGCAGCAATACATTATCCCTGACGACGGTAGTGATATTGAAGTTTTTTCTCTCCATGCTGCTGACAATAGTTGCTTTTCCTTGCTTGCCATTTGAAAGCACTTATCTTAAGAGGATCTACAAAGAGCAAATTGTAATTGCAACACAGTAATGCTACATATGGTCCATATATTGTGTATTGTGCAAGGCACTCAACTACACGACGAGACAGAAAAGCAGCAAATGACTTGAGAAAGGTTAGCACAATTTGGTCAAGGAGAGAGGCTATAAAAAGAAAACCCTATCAACTGAACGTCTGAATTTGAGCCTCGACACTTAAGTCAAGAAAAGGTCAAATGCACACACACAAATATACAAACAGATGTAAAAACACATATATGTTCTTGTGCACACACGAAAGGAGACATAGTTTAGCTCACATGCGCACACACACACACATTTCAAGTGTGCATGCATGCAGAGAGAGAGAGAGAGAGAGAGAGAGAGAGAGAGAGAGAGAGAGACACACACACACACACACACACACACACACACAGAGAGGGAGTCGGACACAACCAATTAGGTCCAGCACCTTCAGAGAAACACCAGTGGGCATGTAAGATTCGGAGTCCAGCGGGCCTGTAAAGCCTAACACAGTCATAAGCCAGAAATAACACACACATGTCTCCAGTAGGCTCTGCAGACCATGTGAAATAGCAAGGCAAAGACAAAACACTCCATTCCATCTCTGGCATTTCCAATATCTGTCCATCCCTCATAAACCTCTGTTCACCCATAAAGTGACTCATTCTTCACAGATGAACATGTTCCGTCCGGGCGGCTACCAGGCCGGCAACTCGCTGCCATCCCTCCTGACGCTTGTTATAATTGCAAAATTATGGATTCTCTTTACATTTTACAGCTGGGATACAGCCAGACGTGTTAAAGAGCTTAAATCATGACAGTACGTTATAGATTTGGTGTAGGGATTTAGAACTACTTTATCTCTCAGTGTGGCTGGCTCTGTTGTTTCTTCTCTGCATGCATCTCCCTGCGCTGTGTTGGGAAGCATCCTCCCCTCACAGCTCATAACTCTGTCTCCTCACCTCCTGCTCTCCTTCTTCTCCTCTCACTCTGTTAATTCACTACACTGCCACCGGTCAGTGTATTTACCTAACACCAATCTCTTTCCTTTTCCCCTCTTCCTCCCCTCTCAGTCCTTTTTCTCCATCGCTGCAAACGGCGAGACTGTGTGAGTGAGTGTGCAGGAGATTTAGAGCGGGGATCAATAAGAAATTTAAAAATCAATGCACTTAGCGCCAGGAAATCAATGGGCCTAATCGGGATGCCAATCGGCCCAGTCAAAACAATTAAGAGGGAAGAAAAATGTTTAACAACCTTCTCTCTTGCTTACATAGACACAGGGGGGAGAGGGGAGAGAGTGACGGAGGCCTAAAGAGGAATATCAGAGGCACACAGAGAGGGATGAGATGGAGTGATATATGGGAAGGAAAGGCTCAGGAGAAAAAGCTCAAAGCTTAAACCCAAGGAAAGCAGGATTGGAGGGAGGGGCGGAGAAATGCAGGGAGCGAGGGACAGGAATGGAGATAAAGAACAGTAAAAAGGAAGAATATGATGCAGTGGGGTGTCAGTCATGACGGACAACAGAGGAGAAAAGGAAAAGTTGAAGGACGTGTGTGGAAGAGGACACAGCCGGATTTCCTTCATCCACACTTTTTATATGAATATTCTGGCCTTTGTTACAAAAAAGGAGCACGTAACAGAGCTGAGGGTTACAAATAAGGCTACGCTTTGTGATCAGAAACACAAAAGTAATACCCTCCCTCTGGAATTGCCGCTATTTGGTTCATCAAAAGGCATCTAAACCAGCTGCTCCCCGCGGTCGGGCACAGCACAGCGTAGCACTCATCCTCACCAGACAGCCAATCAACTGACAGCCCAGTCACAAACAACCAACGTTTCCGAATCAACGACATCAAAAAAGGAGACATTTCTCTCCCCAGTCGGAGCGTCCAATCAAAGCCAATGTTTGTCAGGCCCGGGCACCCAATGAGGAAGCTGGGGATGAGTGCGGGAACGGCAGAACAGGTTGGTGGGTGGTGGTGGGGCTAATTTGGGGTCAATCAATAGATCTCCCCTCTCTCTATCTTCTGCCTGCTCACCACGCTAAAATCAATGGGAAAGCCAATAGTTCCCCGCCCCAGCGTGGATTAGTGAACACACAACTAATCAGCCAGTCACTGAAACTGACATCTCAGCTATTAACCTATTGATACGGGAGACACGTGTTGAACACACACACATGAAAACACACACGCGCGCACACACACAGAGGCACATTCCAATACAAACATCTGCTGTAATGACGAGGGAAATTCCTTCAGATCTGGACACACACAAACACACTGAAAGGCTCTTTGAAGAAGCGTTTAAATAGCAGAATCTCTCATTATCTCATGTCACTTTATACATTTCCCCCCCGAAACAATACGTGCACATCTGTGTCTTGCCCGGTGGTGTGATTAAGAAAGACTCCGGGCAGCAGCGGTAAGGTGTTTAACTATCCGGCTGACCATCAACTTTGACAATGTCCACTGATTCGGTGGCAGCCAGGAGCCATTTGGGTTTTTTTTTTTTTTTTTTTTCAAGCTCTCTGTCCTCTCCTCTCCGACATCACATCAAATCCCGTGCCTCATCTTTTCTGTGGGATCCCTGGCTTTAAGGGTCGAAGGGGGGACTCAAAATGACTCTGTGCAGACGCCAGCTTCACTCTAATTCAGGTTTCAGCCACTGGCCAGCCAGCAGCATCCTCCGATAAGGAAAGAGGGAGTGTGTGTTAGAGAGAGAAAACGTGTGTTTGCTTGTAACATGGTGCCACTCTGCCGGCTCCAACTCATTTTTGATTTGACGTGTAAAAGAGATTTTTGAATAACTGGTTGTCAAGATGTTGTGCTAATAAACACAGATGAACGCTGAAATGTCAGAATTTCACCAGTTACCTTTTGATATAATCCACACGTCTGATTTGAGAAACATTTCGCTGATAAGTGATTTAAAATACACCTGTCAAAAATCACATTAAGGACAATAAATTGTGCAACTTAAAAGAAACCATTGCCAAGTTTTTTTTTTGTCTGTGCCAAAACACCTCGCTGAGTCTCCTCAGGAAGATAAAATAATATGTACCTGGCTCTTAAGAGGAGCACTACACAAGGATCATTTTTCAAAAATAACAGCCTGACTAGCTTTCATCCCTTACTTTTGAAAGCCCTCTTGTTTTCTGAGATTGCCTCTCCTTCCTCTGTTCCTCCTCCCTTCCCTCCACCCTCCCCTCCACTCTCTGTCATGTTTTAGTTTTCATATGTTGGTTTTGTTCTTCCTCATTTTCCCCTTGTGTAAAAAATGAAAGGCTGAAAATAGGATGAGTGAGGGGGAAAAAAGGCAGGAGGCAAAAGCAGCGACTGTACACGGGTGAAATCACTGTCTGCGCTGCAGAGACGGCTCTCTTCTCTGCACTGACAGTTACGGACTACAATACAGCCCCCAACCACATCCATACACATCACACTCTGCAAACCAAACCTTATTCATAGACAATGCAAAACGCTCCCTTTGCCCGGCGAATTACTGTATACCAATGTGATATTCTTACAGCATGACAAGAGGAACAGCATTGATCAGCCACAGCCAGCTGCATAAAAAAAAATAAAAAAAACACCCTTTAAAATCGCATTCAGTCGTACAAGCTATTTGAAAAGCTACACCCGGCCCATGCATGTTTTTTGAATTAGTTATCAACCATGCACATTGTAGTGTGACAGGCGAGGCAAAGCGAGGACAACTGTCTGTCTTTTCCTATCGCTTTCTTCTTGACATCCTTTCAGCAATCCCCTTTCACACGTTAAACGCACAAAGAGAATGGAAGTGAGAGGCGTATGAAGTGGAGTGGATTCTTTTTTTCCTATTCTCCTTTTCTCTCCTCACTGACTTTATTTCCGTGGTGGACGCAGGCAGGCAGCCCGCCATGACTCTACATTTAGGCCTAATCCGCACCTCGTCCTCCACACTGTTGTGGGTTATGATGGAGATGGAGAGCGAGAAACTTATTGAGAGAGAGACTTCGAGGAAGAGAGCGGGAGAGAGAGAAAGTGTGAAGGAGTATTGTTGAGATGTCCAGGCAAGTCTGGATGCATTGGTTCCGTATAACATTCCTATTCCACTTTAACAGAAGGATGCTGCAATTCTGAGAGGACGCAATCCTGATTTCTCGCTTGAGACCCAATATCTGCACCATACAAATAGGAGGATATGGAGGGAATGCGATACAGACTTGGAATATGGCTCTTTCTTCTTATCCTGCTCAGCCATATTGATGTTTTTGAGCCTTTCATTGCTCAGCCAAAATGAAGTCTTTCAGGGCCGGAGCCATTGACAGATTAAGAAAACTTATCCTATTTTGTAGGACATGACAGAGGCTTTCTTGTTATCTGAATAATATGAGCAGTGCTGAGGTGGCACGGAAACACTATTTGTGAAACATTGTGTGGTTAAACTCAGGGGTGAAATTACAGTCCACTCTCACAACAAAAAAAGTCGAACCGTGTAAGCGAAAGTAGGTTTTCACTGTGGTTGTAACATCAATTTCTTTCTTTTTTCATTCATCAGCTTTGCAAGGAGAAAAAAGCTCATTACATTCAGTCATTTTGTTATATAATTGATAATGGAAAAATCAGTCCATGATTATGCCTCAATATCCACAACCACAACTTCATATTCCTCTTTTAGCCCTCGGGTACGGCGGAAAACATCGAGCTATACATGGCCACGCTGCTGAACCCTCACACAACAGGGAGACTGACGCGCTGGAAATCACGGAAGCCAAATCACAGAAAATTGATCACATCCAACAAAATGGCTGCAGTGACTAAAATTGGTGTGAGCTTGAGCTTGGTAAAGACAGAAAAAAAAAAACACCCTCTGGCAGGTGCATTGTGACAATTGCACAGAAATTGTTCCTACAGAGACAAATGACTTTGGGTCCAGCTCTAATGAATATACTCTGACGTTAATTGTGACATTAGTGACATTTAAATCTGCCACTGGAGTGGACAGCAAGCAACATAATGAAAAGAAAAAGGCTCGGCAGAGGGTTAGTGGCAAAGAAGAGGATGTCTGGACGATAACAAAGAAAACAAGGGAGGAAAGGAAAGACAGGGAAAAAAGGGTTCAAGAGATGAAGGATAGAAAATAAGGTGTGCTGCAGTCATCTGGAGTGTGTAAAAGGGTTATGCTGAGAGGTGGCATGTTCAGATGCGATAGACAGAAAGGAGAAGAGGGAGGAGGTGGGTAACAGAGAGGTACGGGGAGAACAATTGAAAAAGGGCCTGGTAGAGAGGGAAGGAGAGATTTAGGATTAAGGAACGAGTGTGGGGTAAAAGGAGAAGGATTAGGGGTTTGGGTGAGAGAAGGACAAAGTGAGAGGTGGGCGGGATAGAGGAGGAGAAAGCAAGAGAGCAAGAGACACAGAAAGAGAAACTGTACAGGGCTTTTGACGGAGAGAGCAGGGATAAAAAGATGTATTTTTCCTGCTTCCTCTGTTGTCCTCCCTCTCCTCTGGGCAACTTCCCGCTGCTCTCCCCCTCTCTGCTGCCTTCCTCCTCTGTCTGACACAGTGGGAAGACAGGTAGGAAACCTAATCGAGCCAGACACACCAGCTGCTCTCTGCTGACACTCACAGGCGGAGGGTGGGCACTACATATTCTCCTGTCCAGCCCTGCCGAGACCCCCCTCACCTATCGGCCGGAGCGGCCATCAATCCCGCACGGTCGCCTTAGGGAGGCTGCGGGAGATGTGATGAGAGGAAAAGGGACGCGGTGCTGCGGTGGGCAACGCATGGCACGAACTGTCAAGAATTAGGAGTTTAATTCCTGCTGGGCGTGCGTGTACCTGGCAACCCTCACCATCACTGTGGAGAAGGATCTGGCAACTGGTGATATGTGTTCAAAAGACAGGGCTCATATGATAAATAACCATAATAATAACTCGTATAACCTTGACCAAGACAATAGCGCTGAAACAATCGGTTGATTAATTGGGTAGTTGATCAAAAGAAAATTGGTTCTAGTCATGAAAATAAATGTAATTATTTGTTATCATTTCAATAGTTTTACAATAATAAAACTCTTTCTGGTTGCATCTTTACAAATGTGACAAATTGACCTCAGTTCTGTTTCATACAGAATTTAGTCAAATGTGTATTTTATTTATTTTTGTTTCACAATAAGTAACCAATTGTAACATCTTTCTGGAGTCTGGAAACGTGTGGCTGGTATTTGTCATTATTTCTGACATTTCAAAGACTGGATTGAATTACAAAAAAAAAAAAAATCATTACTCAATAATGAAAGTAAACACTCGCTGCAAATGTGCAGAGCTGAAATGTAGAGGAATTAATTTGCACAATAGGAGTTATAAATAAATAAAACTGTGGTGCAGATTCTGTCACACGACACCATGTAAACTGGTGTGTAAGTAAACTGAATTCTTGTTTATACATCTGCTGCAATTTTCTGCCACTTAATGAATTTCTCCCAGTGTTGTAAATGCTGGTCATTTTTAATTATTATTTTTTTTGCAGGATTATACTTATAGCATTGTTAAATCAACGCAGATCATAGTGTGACACGGACACGTGAGGCAAGCTGCCACCATCACATGCAACTATGAACCAGTGGCTCCACAAGATGGTTGAGGTTACAGTCATTTGGTTTTATCTTTTTCTGGTGAAATTCCAAATACTTTCCAGACTCCAGGTCTTCTCTGACACTTCAAACACAACCATCTTAAAATAGAACACATCCTTAACTGCGCTCACCGCTCTGCATAAGCACATTTATGGTATGGTTTTATTTTTAAAAAAAAGGTATATGAAATAAAATTTAAAAAAGGTGTAAACTGGTATGGACAAAATCTATATGTCATGGGTGTGGCAGGGTGCCAGGGTGGGAGCGTGCACGGGTACCGAAGCTGTGGCCGCCGGGCTACGTCCTGCAGGACGAGGGTCAGTGTGTGTGGGGGGGAGTCTGCCTCCCTGGACATTGTGTGGGGGGAGGTAGTCATTACAGACTGACCGTTACGGTGACAAGCGGTGACACACCGAGGCTTCTCTCGGGGGAATTAGATGTTGGACGGACGATGGGATGTGCAAAGGTTGTGTGGACATTGTACGCGCGCTGCGATTGTTCTTCTTTTTTTTTTTTTTTTGCTCTCTATACATTAAGTAGCTATGTGTGTACATGTGTGATTGTGATTCTGCGCTGCTGTGTATATATGTGTGTGTGTGTCCAGGCTAGATAGCACATATTTGCTAATCTGGAGGGGGTAGTTGGAGGAAGGGGGTAGGGTCAGGAGCTGGGGTCAGGTGTTAATTCACTGCTTTAAACCAGCGGCAAACACCAAAACCAGGAGAGTCTGCAGCAGAATAGCTCCACAAAAACCACACGGATATACTGAAGGTCCACTGTGGGGGCCACCTCCGTCTCTCCCCCTTTCCTCTTTAGATTCCTCCCTTCGGTCCTAAATTTCCCCTCCTCTAATTCCATCTTTCGCCCCCTCTCCCCGTCCTCTCTCCTCTCCCGGGCCGGTCCGGTACGCCACCTTCTCCCCCAGCTGTTAGACCCCCAAAGGTCAGTCTGTCTACAGGGTCATCAGTCTGGGATGAAGCTGAACTTTGACCCCGGGCCCTTGATGTATTCCAACCACAAACCCGCAGACACACTCACATAATGGACATGTGTGGCCTCACAAGAGGCTTGTTTTATTGTGGTCATTTTTGATCAATTTATCACTTCTCTTTTGTCACTTATTGAAGTCCTGTCTGTGCTGCTGAAGCTTCGGTGTGTGCGGCCGCTGCTGGTTGAGCGGTCAGGTTAAGAAACACAACGTCATCGACAACCGGATCTTTTCGGATGATTAATTCAACTACCATTTATCAGCTAATCGATGCGGCGATGATCGTGAATTGCCCACTGATTACATCCAATAACCACAATTGATACATGTGGGGGGGAAACACGTTCTTCCACAGGACACAGGCAGAGCAGCCTGCACACAAACCAAAAAACAACGACACTTAAATTAAGGATTTTTGACATATTCTCTTCAGTTTCTGCCATAGAAAATTAGCCCAGACAGAAAAGATATTATTGTCGAGCACCACAGTGACAATATGTCTGACTGTTGATTTCTCTGAGCCAATAAATGTGTTGCAAGATAAATGTTTGGCAAGTTCACACCAACCATAACCTATATCTAAAATATAAAAGACATACATTTAAAAATATCATTTGACACTATTTTTCCAAAAAAAAAAAATAATGCTCAGTGAGTACACTAATTATTTCATAAAGTACTGAAAATATACACTTTGGAGGACATTTCTATATCATTTTGGGTTGAAAGTTTTATTTTGAGGCAAATACTACATTAATATATTCTGTATATACCGGTCACTGCTGGCCCCTTGCTGTCACAAAAAACGATGAATCGTGCAACTGCAATCTTTCCGCCTTAATTGAGGAACTGGCCAAGCGACCTTTGACCCCGGGGGTCATTACCGCATTGTGCACCGGGCCGCAGAGAGCAGCCACACCATTTGGGAGGGGAGTCGTGCGCAGAAAATGGATTAATTTTGTATTGCCTGTGGTGCTTGATACCGACTGGAAGTGGCCAGTAACAAAAATGTATAGAAACCCTACATCAAAGCCTACAGGAGCGAGCTCGCTTTATGACGCCAAAACTGAGCCAATAAACCGTTTATGAAACGAGCTTTCGGACAGGCTGCATAGACTTTAACATAAACCATAAAATTCAATGTATCGGTTGTGTGGTCTGTTTCAAGTTGATAAGGTGCAGGACAGGGCGTCAGGGTGCCAGTGCTGCACACACACACACACACACACACACACACACAAAAAGCCCGAGCTCATACACGTGCTTTTCATTGTTACACGCGTCTCAATCCTATTCGGATAATCTATAAAATATCAATAATCACTTTTCCCGGAAAACGCTGCTTTTAGAATCCATGCAGAATTATTAAAAGACAATTCTATGAAGATATCGGGATATCAAGCTTGCAGTTTTAATTTTCGAAATGTGCACGTGTCATCACTTCATTAACAGCCTTTAAATATCCTGTGTATTATTGTGAATCTTTATAAATCTGCAGCTATTTTAATTATCGTCCTCACTTATACATTTACAGGCGATTCAATTTGAACTTTACATTTTTTTTTTTTTTTTTTTTTTTTTACCTCTTCACTTCTCACATTTTCCCTCGAAAAAAAATAAAAAAATAAACATTTTCCGTACACCTAAATATTTTGTAAATAGCCCAGACTGCATTATAAAGATTATCTAACATCTGTTATGTTTCTTATGTGAACGCGTCCGTACAACTTTCTCTTAATGTGATAAACTGTAACTCCAACATCTGTCTGCTCTTCCAGCTGTGTTTTATATATTTACACGAGGCGACATTTTAAGCAAATATTCCTGTGAATACACAACCTGACAATTTGTAATAGAAAGAAATGATTATATCACTAAAAGCGAATTACACAGGTTAAGGTGCAGGTGAAATAAGAGGCCCGCTGTGTGAATATGAGAATTAAGAGTTTCGAAATATTCCTGAACTTTCTTGCCAAGGATTTAAAAAAAAGAAAAACGTAAAAATTAAAATCGAAACTTTGAACACCCCTAAAGTGAAGGCTGCGTTATACTCCCCGTTTACCCGAATACACATTTAAATCCTGAAAATATAAATAACAAGGAAGGATTTTCTATTTGAATATTATGCATACATCAATAAAAATACATTTTAGCGCAACAAGGTCTGCAGGATAAGCAGCAATATTAAAAACTATGAGAAGTCGGAATAATCTTAAAATATTTATATGCAGAAAACATCTGCATGAATATTTACATATCCTCTGACAGCATGTAAAATGAACACCTGTAGACTGTGGATTTAAAAAGCGATATGTTCGATATGATCAATAACTTTGAGTTCAGCTGAGGATGCTTTTATAACGGGGCACATTTGGAGATTTAGACTTTATATGCAAAGTAAGTAACAGTGTTCAAAGTTCTCACCACAGCTGCAGCACAATTCAGAATTAAATTCGCCTCAAAGTCGGCGTTTTAAATTTTTATTTCAAGCATTTGCCAATAACGACTTATGGATATTTACTGTTAAATTACGCAGATGATTTGGAAACACACACACACACACACACACACACACACACACACACACACATTACTAAATAGTAAGATGAAGAGTTGAACAATATATGATAAAGAGGAGGCTACAACTCGAAAAACAAGCATTGACGAGCCTTATTAAAATTATTCATATTAGTGCAGGACAAGAGCCACAAAGAGAGAACATCAAATCAAATATTGCCATTGCCACACATTAACACACAACACACAAACACACACATTGTTGTTCCCAGTATTAGACACACGGACGCGGTTCAGGTACGTTTCGGATTCTCGCAGAAATAAAGCACCGATCTCATGTGTTTCTCAGTGCAGACACCATGCATATGCAACAAAGTAGTGACTTTTAATGAGACGGAGATGCCAAATAAGAGCGGAGCGATACATGCGAAGTGTGTGTGTGTGGGGGGGGGGGAATAAATGACCCAAATACACGAGTGTTAAATAAAAACAAAAACAAAATTCGTCTCTTTTTCTTGCCTCAGAGCTGCAGCTTTAACCAGAGCTGCCTGCTGACCACAACGTGCTGTGTCTCGGTCTCATGGGGTTCAAAGTCATATGTGCACCGGGTTCACGCTGCTGCTGTGTGGCTGCTGCTTCATACGGTGACTCTCAACAGGTCACGTGTGCAGCTTCGCGTGTGTTTCATATAAGGACACTACTAGATGAATCTGCATAATTAACCACGAGACGAAATGCACACTCTCAACGGCACGTGTGCAACAATGATGACCAACACAACGACAGTATAGTATACCTAGATGACCTGTTTACCTCCCCAAATCAAAAGATGCAACCCTGTGACACTCCGGCCTCGTGCACGTGTCATCAGAGGAACCACACTGATTCCCATGATTCACGTGGGTCTGCCTGTTAAAATAAGACGAGTCTCTCGTGAGCCCACGTGTGGAAGTGACCTTGTAGTGTGCATCATTTGAATGGAGAGCAAAGTTCCAGCAGAAATGGGAATAAATGTGTTTTGGCAGCCACATCTTAAGAAAACCACAGACATGATCATTCACGATCCATCAGTGCGAAGCGTCACACTGACCACGTGACACCTCAACATATGTTTAAGAGACATTCTGGAGGCCAAATGACAGGATTCAAGGACTTGGAAACGCGGATTTAGACGATGTCACTGAAGATGTCAGGTGATCTGAAGGCACCGTGCAGGCAGCCGCGCGGACCGCGGGAGCTCAGCGGCCAGGCGGGGAGCTCGCCCCGGCAGGGAGGTGTCCACTGTCCGCTCTCCTCTCCTCTGCCGGTGCGAGCTCCCCTGCCCGGCCTTATAAAGCCCACAGATCCCCTCCTTTTAATTGATTTTCTCATAATTAACTCAGTCTGTCCATCGATTTCCCTTCGGCGGCGTATCAGCCCTCACCGTGCTGAGGTGTTATTGTGCTATCTGCGGGCATCGCGATACCGACGAGCCAATATCGACCACTGATTAAAGCCCTCCCGGCAGTGTTAAAGGCTACATTATGCACAAATTAAGACACAGGTTGCCCATTAACACACCGGCCTGCGCGCCCACCTGTGCGTAAAGAGCCCTCAAGCCGGGACCCTTTACAATTAGGAATCAAGCAACAAAGAGGAACGAAGAGCAGACAAAGGAGCAACAGAGTCTAAATGGTGTAAGTCACTGTT
>CALSCE010009506.1:15973393-15993042 GCA_943593645.1 Bovichtus variegatus | reverse complement strand
ACACACACACACACACACACACACACACACACACACACACAGCATATTCCGAATCAAACATTCCCGCGATAATACAACATGCAGAGCAGGCAGGAGGACACAACGCCATTCGTCCACGGAGCAAAGGAGCAAGGGAGGATAGGAGGGAGAGAGGGAGAGAGGGGTAGAGAGAGAGTGAGAGAGTCGGAACACGAGGGTTGCCCCCGTGAATTAATTTCTATCTAATCAATAAAAAAGAAAAAGACCATCCCCGCACAAAAATCATTAGCAGCGATATTTCTCGAGCCCCTCTCTCACCCTCCACTGCCTTTCCCC
This sequence comes from Bovichtus variegatus, assembly GCA_943593645.1. Taxonomy (NCBI): domain Eukaryota; kingdom Metazoa; phylum Chordata; class Actinopteri; order Perciformes; family Bovichtidae; genus Bovichtus; species Bovichtus variegatus. The sequence goes on along the minus strand of CALSCE010009506.1, from coordinate 15,992,727 downwards.
AGGACGCTGCCGTGAGGAGTGTCGGGCTCCCTGCAAGTGGACTAAAATCTTTCGCCTTTTGAATTGACACAGAATAGACAGAATTGTGATTTGAGAAGGGGAAAGGGGGGAGTGTATAGTACAGCCGAGGAGAGGAATGGTGAAAAGACACATGGAGGAAAAAAGAAGTTAAGTCTGCATATCTGAGCCAACGCTCACGCGAATCATTTCCTTGTTTTTCTTTTTTTTTTTTTTGTTTTGTTTTTGTGGATGTGAAAATTTACCAGTGCTTCCATCGGTGAACGTCTCCATCCCCGCCATGCGAGCAGCCTGTCTGGACAAGAGAGGGATGGAGAGCAAAAAGATGGGGGAGAGGGTACGGGAGGGGGGCCAGTGTGTGGGGCGGTTGATCTGGGTTGGGGGCTCAGAATTAAACTGAGAGGTGGAGGGGTTAGAGGTGAGGGGGGGAGGAGGGGGTTGGAGGGATATGGCAACACCCTAACCTTTCATGTCCCCCCTTTTTCTCTCGCTCTCTCTCTCTCTCCTTGTCCCTCGTTGTCCCTCTTTCTCTCTCCATCCCTCACCCTCGACGTGTCTCTCAGCGGTTTCCATGGCGACCCGGTGGCTGTGGTGCTGCTGCTGAGGGGGAAAGAAAAGAGGCACGTGCATGAGACAGGGATAGAGGGAGCAAGGCAAGACGGTCGTTTGAAGTGCAAGGAGGAGACCATGACACATCTGAGGTAATTAGCAATCAGAGGAGTAAATATCCGAAGCTCAGGCTGTGTTCTCCTGAAGATGCCCGTTTATGGTGCTCATCTTTAAAAAAAAAAAAAGGTGCAAGATGTTTTAAAAGGGCCCGGCAGTGTGACCCAGCTGCTCAGCGGGCTGCATAATAATGTCATTAGGTTTGTGCAAACAAAGCATAAAGTTCTGAAAGTTTACATTTGAGATCTGTCTGTGTGGTGGAAGGTTTTGCTCTAAGTTCTGTAACTTCATGACATGACAGATGTTCCTGATATGACACTGTGGATATTCAGCAGGAGCTCTGCTGTTTTGAATATGAGGCCTCCTCAGATGGGTGATTCGTCTATATGCTGCCTCCTGCAGGTCATAGAGAGCACAGTCCTCCCTGCTCAGCATGAGCACAGATCCCTGCATGAATCTGGTTTAAATGAATGGAGCAAGTTACACCACATTTTGTGCAATGGAAAATAATCCATCCTTGAATAACTGAATAAGGAAAAAAAAACGTTTTCTGGATTAATAATTGTAATTTAACCAATTGGCCTGACAAATTCCATCTCATATTACACGTATTTGGAAAAATGTGCTCAAATGATGTCTAAAAAAAAAAAAGTCTTTTGAAATCTGCTGCGACTGACTACTAGCTTTACACCCGCGCACGGCGCAGAGGTAAACCAAGGAAGAAGGCTTTCGAGAAGATCACCTAATCTAATTTTCTCTCCTCAATAAAAGCCATAGAGTCCCCCCATCAGAGAGATGTACCATATGCTGCAGGCTATACATATAATAAAGGCAGCCCCAGTGGGCCGGCAGAAGGCTGTAGTGTCTATCAGCTTTAGATGACACGTTTCGATAGGACACTGATTTAGGCCCGAGCTACCACAAGATGACTCGAGTCTCCATCCAATCAACGAGGTGCGAAGAACACCTGCGGACAGTGGAATAAAGTCTACAGGAAGATGATGGCCCGTGTCCCGCCACACAAGCCGGCATTGCATTAGCTTTCGCACCCCAATACAATTTGCAGTATGACCACGACACAAGACCACCTCTGATGTCTCCATCAAGTGTTTTAGGCTATAAACCGAACAGTCACCTCAGCAAATGTTCAGTGTGGTGTAAAAAAAACACAAAAAGGGGCCCGCTTTATATATTTGAGTCCAAGTTGCTCCCTACTGCAGGTGATAGAAAGTGAAGACACATGTTGAAACTGGTCGATTCATTAAAAAAAACAAAAAACAATACGGTTTCATTATTTGCAACGTTGGCTCCATCTTTGTTTCTTTTCTTACCATGGCTTCCCCCAGTTGTTTGGTCCCTGGCCGTCTGCATCACACTGTCCTGCCCCGGCTCCGTCACCATAGCAACGGGATCTTTGACCCCCCCGTCTGTGGAATCCTTGACCTGGATGTAGATCGGCGAGGCATCAAGGGAGCCCATTGGCTGAAAGCTGCTGCTGAGTCGAAGCCGCAGAGGAGGGGTGACTCCGGCGCTGGTGACGGGGAGTGGGCTCTGAGGGTCAGTAGCAGGCCGGGAAGATGGGAGGATCCCGGGGTCCGCTGCGGCTGGCAGACTCAAAACATCCTTTCAGCTGGGGCTTGTTCCACCTGGAACACTGTAGCTTTGGACAATGAGGGTATTCTTTAAAACATAAAGACCTTCTGATACCAATCTGATCCCATACCACTCTCATGTCTGTCTTTAAGTATCAAGTTAGAGCCAGCAGCCAGTTATCTTAGCTTAGCATGAAGACGGGGGTTAACAGCTACCCTAAGATAATAAAATCCACCAAGCAGCACCCTCAAAGGTGGCGTTACAGATTCAGGAGGAAGATTGTTGACATTTGAACTCCACACCTAAACAAATACCCCGTCCCTCTCGCTCCTACAGCCCTCCACTTTCCCCTGTCCTGTGCACCAGCACGAACGGCCATTGTTGCTGAATAGCTTGAATATTGCTGCCTGTTGTTTCCCATTTACAGAGCCAGGGAATGAGCGCCAGGTTTTATTTCAGCGCACACAAAGAATGGACTCGCTAGTATAAAGATATTCCATGAATGGATGATGATGATAAGAGATTTCTTTACCTTCGGACAGAACCAGGCTAACTGTTTCCCACCGTTTCCAATCTTTGTGCTAAGCTAAGCTAATTAGCGCCTGGCTGCAGTCTTAGCTGTAACAGATATACATGTATATCACAGTGGGATCAATCTTCTCAACTCTTGACAATAAAGCAAATAAGCATAGTTCCCAAAATCTCAAATTATAAAAGAAATTTGAAAAATTCAAATGGCAGTTAAGCTTTGGGAATTTGGAATTATGGGACATTTAAAAAGGGAAATGCACATTAAAAAACAATACTAGGTCTTATGGCATGTTTTAGTTAAAATATGCCAAATTGATTTAATTGTAACCATGTACTGCATTCAGCAGTGCAGAACTTCATACTTTCATGCAAGTTCTGATTATATAACTGAAGTCAATATATTCTATACTTTTTATATTTCAGATAACCAGCAGACTGTAGCCTAAAGCAAAATACAGTTTATAACTTGTTTAGTTCTTTACTGCGAAACATTTCTTTTATGTTTTAGTTTCTTTATAAACTGCAATGTTTGCACACAGCCCCCATCATCGTCTTTATTATTATTTATTTATCTTTATTTATATATTTCACCATTAGCTGTCTTGATAGCTAGCTAACTCACCACATGGCACATTAATGGATTTATTTGGCCGATTAATGCAATACGTCTGCTTATGATATGTTAAAAGTGTAGTTTCTATCAGCATATGACATTGTAAACACAGCCTGAGCAGATAACTCCAATATTAAAATTTTTCCTCCCCGTTAATTCCCGATAAACCTAATCCAGAGTGATTGGCAGGTTGTGGAAAAGTTTCAGATCAGACCTGGGAGAGACACTTCTGGAAGCAGCGAGGCGCTTCAGTCATTGCCAGAAGTGAAGCAGCAGCTTCAGCGTCATCTTCTTAAGTTTGACAGCAAGATGAAACAAGAGGGTTGGAGAAAAGTCAGCATGTGTCGAGCTCAGTGTAGCAGTCCAGTTGTTTGAGGACTGATGAAGAAGCTTCAGTGAAGACCTTCACAGATCTGATTCCTCCGGGAGGCGGCAGTCTGGTGCTGCTCTGCCTGCGTCTTGTCCTTCGGATATTGGTGAGCGTCATGTTCCTCAGTGCTCCAGATATGCGCCCCAATTTCTTTGACAAACAAATCTCTCATAGCGGCAGGGTCATCCAAGAGGGAGCCATTGTTCAGAGGAGCAACACGGCAGCATCTTTCGAGTTGGATCTCTGTAGTTTCGCAGACTTCTCAGGCAGAGTGCCTGGGTCTCCCTGTGGGCATCGCATCGCTGGTCTTGCTTTAAGGCTGGGTGTGGTGAGAACAGGGCTTTCAAAAATCTCAGTTTTCCCCAAGGCAGGCCCGGGGCAGTTTAGCTGGCCATCAAACAGGCCTACTCTGAACAGGGTAGAAACGGCCTTATCAGGTTTTTCCCCGAGGGTTGCTCCCACTTATTGTTCTCGATGATGGCAAGTCAATAATAAAACTTAATTTGGACACTCTGCAGTGCAGCGTTTTTTAAAGGGCGGGTGTGGTCAGAGTGCTCTTAACTGACCTAATAATGGCTTCTTTAAGTCAGCAAGTGACAAGGAAGTAACAGTGTACTAAATATTTCAAAGAAAGGAGGCATGAGGTCAAATAGCAGAGCTGAATCAACAAGAATGGACCCTGAGATGTGAATAAAAACAGTTAATCTACCCGTGTTGCTTATCGATGGCTGCGGTTTGTGTGCACAATGGATTAAATGAATGTAAAATAATACCTAAGTTATTAACTTTAACAGTAAACTTAGAAATCAAACAAACCAGTTTATTTCCCCACGTTAATATCACATGTTTGAGGATCCTACACTGATCTTAAAGGCCATTATGAACTAAATAGAAAAAGTCACAGTGCCAGTACAGAGTGCTTGCTTAGATTTCCGAGTGTAATGAGGTGACTCTTCAAAGTGCCCTTTAGACGACATTTACATTATTTATTCATGTGCTTGAGGACTGTGTTGGTCTACATCAGAGGACTTATTTATGTCCAAGGAGGTCCGGCGACAAGTCAAAGACCCCACTTGATATCATAAAGAATTAACACGTATGTATTTAAAACCAACATTTACATATAGTCCTGCTGACTTATATCTGTCATCACGTGTTCACTTAAATATTGTTTTAGCATCCTCACAACTCTGAGCCTGAAAAAGTACAAGTTGACACAAGTAAGGAATAAAATGCTCCCGTGTTATTGGCCATAATCTCTGTACGACAGAGCTACATGAACGTTATGTTTAATGTCGTACAGGAAAGCACATCAATTTTCTTTTAAAAGCTGAAAGAGATGTGCACAATCTCACATTGGACTACAGCTGTACGAATGTTGGCAATGCAATCTGGAGCAAGGCTTTGGAGGCATTTGAAAACAAAATGAGAAGCACCCTAAAATCCATTTAATGGCTTAGAGGAAGCCATGAAATAGATTTTACTATAAGTGTCACTCATTTTGGTTTTTTTGGATAAGGATCCTTCCCAACATCAGCTGTTTCACTCATATTGTGGATAAAATGGCAGCTAAATGGCTAAAATAGAACTAGTTTGTCGATTATTTTTGAAAATATAATTTTAGGTCCCATCTATATCAAGTCACTTCCTTAACTGAACATATTTTACATAGTTTGCAGAAATTCTAAGTGTACAGCTTAAGCGTTTGCATTTGATATTGCTGAAAAGAAAAAGGATCATTTTCTGACAAAGAACACGTGTCTTACATCTCATTAGCTTACAACTAATCACGCAGACCTCTGTTGGGCCTTGTAACCTAGTGCACGCTAAAGTAAAACATCACGATGGTGGCTAGTTTAATAAGATGTTTGAAGCACACACACACTGCTCTTGGGTTTCATCGTGCGGACAGCTTACAGCAAGGAGAAATAATTAAGGATCAGATCCACGGTGACCTGCATTCGATGGACCTCTTCAGCTCGTTCGGGGGCAGGAAGAGGGCACACTTCCACTAATACAGGTAGGGAGGGCGAAGGACCGGGAAAAATGACAATTCAGGAAACTGAGGAAATATAAAACAAACACTATGACAAAATGTGAGACAGAGATTGAAGATAAGACAAAGGGATTTCAGAAGATGACAAGTGGTGCTTTAGGGGCTTCAGTCAGATTTAAAGCTTATTTTCAAAATCTCCTACAGGCAAAACAGCTGAAAAGCACCAACATGCACATAATATATCTTTTTATGCGATATATAATTGTTAAAACTGTAACAGCTGCCTGTGTGGTTATGAGTGCTTTAAAAAAAATATTTAGGTATACAACAGCTCGTCTATAAAATTTTTTTTTAAAAAAAGTCCCCATTTGCTATGTAATACTGGTGCTGAAGTGGCGTTTTTTTTGGAAATTCGAGTAACGCAAATCCAAAATGTTCTGCTCTAGCACGACACAAAGATTAAAATTAAAAATAGTAATTTTAGTCATTGATACAATAAAGGTCAATGTGCAAAAACAACTTTACGCCATCAAACCTTTATTATTCGGCAGAAATAATACACATACACATTTCAACAAAAACAATTGGCAAAAAAGAGATTTTTCTAGAACAAAAATGTTCCCCTGAATTTGTTTTTCCCTCTTATGAATATACAATTATACGTTAACAAATTCAGTATCAAAAACACACTAAAGCAAACAGAAATATGTCCATTGTCCCTCCCTCTGCTTGGCCTGCCGGCACTTCAGACAGCCTGCTTAAGTCGTGCCTGTATGGAGGGGGGCCTTATTGATCGCCTTCTATGAGTGAAGTCCAGGCATTAGTTCCAGCAGGGTGAGTAGACAGCTGTCCGTGAGCCACTCTACTGGGCCTACATAGCAGGGCTGAGTGGAGCTGGGATGTGCACTTTTGATTTTGATCTCCCCACCATCACTTCTATTGACCGACGCACTGTCCTGTGCTTTACTTGCTGAGAGAAGCACTTGCTGAGGCCTAGCTGGAAGCACGGACACAAGCCACCCTTGCATTATCTGGGTTGCTGTTGACAAGCTTGGGATGATGAATCTTCCATGGTCTGCTGAGGCCTAGCCCTAATCACTGCTGTCATCTACTGGCAACTGCCGTATCCACTGACCACGGCAATCACAAGTCGAGTTATCGTGGCACACAGGGCTGAGGATCTCAGTGTTTGTTATCTAGGTGTATATGCGTGGGCTCGGATCTCCAAAGTTGGACACACAGGTCAATCTTTACAGAGAGCAGACCACTTTTCCATCTGTGCTCAATTCTCTGTTATTTATACAGATCAGAAACTTTCCTTGGCACCGTCTTATTGAGCAATCTTGGAATCTGAAAGTCTATGCATAAATGTGGACAAAACGGTTCACACATTTTGTTTTGAGTTTGGTCTGATTGTGGCTCATTTAGTCTGTGTACGTGTGTGTGTGTGTGTGTGTGTCTGTGTGTGGGCTCAACCTTGACCGAGAGCATGCGATTGTGTCTACACTATGTAGTCATTTGTGGTATTTTCTATCTCTTGTGGCACATCAGCTGTCTTAACCTTGTTTAAAATTGACAATGTTACCACTTCTTTTGGCACAGGCTAAGAAGTTAAATCTTGACACATGCCGTTTCAAAGTAGCACCTGTGCATGAATCCCACGGGAAAGCACATCGATCCATTATTATTCAATTTTCTTTCACAAAAAACAAAACAAAAAGAAAACTGTCAAATCTGAAAATGTAAGGCGGCTATGAACACAAACAACCAACGGTAAGAGCTGCCATCTAGTGGTTATGAGATGAACTGCAGCTACAACAGGAGGCCTTGCTAATGTGTCCGTCACCATCACTTTGAATAACATTTCCTACTATTCCATTATTTAAAGTTAATATAATACACTCCAAAAAGTCTTACAGGCCTATACAGCCCAGTGAGGCTGCGCGCCTACCATTCCTAGACGACAGCATCCTCCTATCTCTCAGCAGCATTCGGCCCTCCTCGTAGTCATCCTGGTCCACACTGATCAGCAGGCGCACGCCCTCCCTCCTTGCTGCCACCCTCAGGGAGTCAGTGATGAAGACTCCCTTCAGGGCCTCCAGCAGAGCTCCGCTCAGGTAGTCGCACCAGAAGGCCTCGAGGTTGTCCAGCTCTGTGAACTTGATGTTGCAGACGATGGAACCCAGGTCTCTGGCATGAAGCAGCGAGTTGGCTTTGCCGAACAACTCAAACTGCCGCTCCAGGGGCTGCCGTTTGTCCGACGAGACACCCTCACGGAGTGCCGAATCATGCTCCAGGTATTCGGCTCGGACGCGCAGGCGGATGTCTAATAATGGAAGAGGGAGGAGGACGCAGTGGTGGAAAATAGGGGGTCACGGTGTGATAGGGGAGAGATTAGGGGTGAGTAGAGGGAAGAAAGTGAACGGTAAAGGAAAGGTAAAGATATAGTGAGGAAAGGGTGAAGGCAAGAAAGAGAAAGAAGACCATAGTGGAGGATGAGGAAAGAGGAGGAAAAAGTGAGAAGGGGTGAACAGTCAAAATGGAGAGGCCCACGTCCAGGAACAGGCAGAAAGGGAGGGGGTCATGAAATCAAAACAAGGGAAGAAAAACAGGGACAAGAGAAAAATGTTAAAAGACAGCTCTTTTATCTCATCCACGTTAGTGCATTATATTAACAGGGATTTAAAAAAATGAAAAAAAAGAGGGTTCAAGAGCACCAAGTTCCCAAAAGGTGATTGTGACCCAATAAGCTGACTGCTAACTGGACGGGAAGCTGTTCACTGAAATACTTATGACAAAAGTGCAAATATAATGGTGCAGCAGGGGAAAGCAAACTGGTAATTATGTGAAGCTCTGGAGCCAGATCAACCAGACTGTGTGCATTTGTTGTGCTAAGTACAGCTGCAACCCGTTCAGCTTGTTTCTGATGAAAAAAAATGACATTTTGGAGCATTGAGAGAAATACTCTGCAACTGAACCAGTAGTGTTGTCCCTTTTCTTCACATCTTTTGTAAAAATGTCAGCTGTTAACTAGATGACTGGCAGTGATCAAAAGGAACTGCGGGAGCATTTTCAGTGTAACATCCTGCATGGCCTACGTAAATCATGGCTATAGAGTTCGTGTAATGAATATATTGGAATTAACTTGACACACTGAGCAAATATCGTGGTAGTAATGAAAGCAACTTAGCAGTGTGAAGCGCCGGGGTGGCTTTCCGTTCCAGCCCGGTGTTTAAAAACGACAGATTCATTCTGATCAACATGTTTAATGCCGAGAACAGATAGCTGCTGGAGGTCCGGAGTAACAGGATTGGTGGTCATGCAACAGCGCAGCGAGAAAGATCAGAGGATACATACTGTACTGAGTAAGAGCACCGCTGAGATCGTCCCCCATGTCATTATTCCAGAGCTTCGAGTGGAAACCAGCTGCTGAAGACTTTTGCTGCAACAAAAATCCATCCCTCCCACTCAAAACCCTTGATAGTAGAGGTTAACAGAATCTACTACCAATGACATCCATTTCACTAGAATTGCAAATGAGCGTAGAAACATTTTCCCAAGCAGTTTTAAAACCAAAAATTGCATCTCTAGGTATTCAAAACCTCTTTGCAGCTGTCCATCAAAAACGTTTATAAAAAAAAAAAAAAAAAAAAAAAAAAAAAAAAAAAAAGTGAAATGGAAACAAAAAAAATTGAAGACAGCACTCAAAGATAAATAAGGTTATGTGTTTAAAGCTCTCTGATGGGAGGACAATGACCGGAGTCTCAGTTAAGGTACAGAATCATTACAAGAGCAACAAGGAGCCGGCTTGAACTCTCGTCACCGTCTGTACCTGGTTAACTACACGGCAGATAGGACTCCACTGATAAAGGTTTCAACTCATCACCTTCACCCCCCTCCGTCCATATTTCATTTGGAGCTACGGAGAATGGCACAGGACTCCACAGGGAGAAAGTTTGGAAAATGTCAACATTAGAAATGCAAATGTTGAATTAAGGCATTGATTTTGCATGTCTTAACATTTGTAGGAGAGCGATAACCAAACACTGGCATTTGCATTCATGCCTCATAAGGATGTAATTAGAGGACTATAAAAACAGAGGACTGGATCAAAAGGGACGCTTAATCGATAAGGTTGAGGAAATGTTAAGAATATGCAGGATTGGGGATAAGACTTGCAAATGGAGATCATTTCATTTACAATTTAGTTTGCAAATACAAAAAAAAAAAAAGGCTAAATGTTTTTCTTCAAAAAAGGCATTATGGTACAAGAATATGAAACACTGACATTTTACAGGAATAAGACATTTGATTGTGATTTGACAACTTATTAAAGCCTCTCTCTGTTACAATGTCTTGAATAACTGATATTAGTCTGTAATAACCTTCAGGCCAATCCATTGACAACACATACAGATACAAGTTTGATACATTATTTTGTCATACCACAGATCATGACCATCTTCAGAGAACGTAAAGTGCTGATACACAGTATTCATCCCCCTTTCTTTTTCACGTTTTATTGTTTTACAATATTGATTAACAGTGGACTTCTAACAGCTGCTTATACTTCATGGCAAAAACTGCACCATGAAGACAAACATTACAAACAAAATGGCAACTGTTACGGATTGGTCACTCGAAAGGAATCGGTCAGGGGGGAAGCACAAAAAAAGTACAGTACAATCAATCATAAAAAAAGGGGGTGGGGGGGTAATCTGCCTACAGCATGCCACACTTAAATACTGCATGTTGGTGCAACTGGCCACCAAGAGGCCTGAGAAAACTCTGAAAGAGCCGAGATGGGAGACACCGTGCACACAGACATGGAGAAAGTCAGTATTGAGAAAAGTATTACAAGACTTCTCTGAATCAAAAGTTAAAAAAGTGCTTTTATGGTCTGAGAAATTATAATTTATTTTTTGTGCTATATATATGGCATAGGCCAATGTCCGCTCACCAACAGAAAAACACTATCCCTACTATAAAGTGCGGTGGTAGCAGCCTGGTGCTGCGGGGATGCTTCTCTGCCCTGTATTGCTTGAGAAGGTAGAGGGTAAATTGAATGCAGCAAAAAAAAAAAAAAGAAAAAAAAAAGAAACACAGCGAAATCCTGGAGGAAAAACCTACTGCAGTCTGCAAGATAACTATGACAAAAATGTACAGAAAGAGCTTTTTCACTGCAGACATTTTTGACATGTAATAGTATGAAACGCACAACATTAATGATAGCTGCATCCCTCTTATGGGAGGCCCTGTATTGTGCATACTGGATCACTGGAATAGCTTAACGGGACAATTCATGGTATCAATTTATAGGGCTGCACACAAATCTTTTTTTTTTTTTTTTTTTTTTTGTTGTTAAATTCAAATCGGATTTGGCTGTTCAATACATAGATCAGACCATTCATTCCTGATGTGTTTGGTCTCCGTCACCTGGGCGGCAGACCCCAGTGCATCTTGAAACACGCGTCTCGTTTACCCTGCTTTTGTGGTGTGACTTTTCTTGCCGCGTCGTCACCTTTCATATCTTTACAACCAATGTGTTTATGATTTAATTGTTGACAAGAAGACAAAGTTCTTCATAGAGCTAGCCTTTTAATGTTGCTCTCAAAGTGCTAAAACATTATGTGACGCACACCGTCTGACTGAAAAGAAACAGTCAGTGTCGTCCTTAAAGTCGACCGGGGGGGGGGGGGGGGTCACTGGCGGATGATTCTACTCGTAGACTTTTAGGGGGCAGCCCCAACTATTTCACCTGTACTTTACTGACTATAAGTCAAATGTCTGCTGTGAAAAAGGTTCATAACCTATGAATTTGTGCAGATTGGTTCTCACTTTGACAAAGTGCATTGTGATTCAATGTTGCAAAACAAGGTGTGGGGGGGGCGGGGTGGGTTGAAAACAAGCTGTAGACAAATTAGCAGATTTAATTTAAGCATTTCAGTACTCTGATTTATCACAAATTGTCAAATAGGGCATCTACCTATCTGTATGTCACCTCACCTTCTGCTCTTATACAATATTCAGTATGGACTCAGTGAAATATTAAGTCAAAGCGCTGTTAACGGTTCGACCTTTTGGATCATTACACTGTGTGAGGGCTGTGGCTATGATAAACAACCGCCCTTCATGCAATTACTGTATTTATGGATGGCCTCCATTTCTGCCTTCCCATTTCATACTGAGCAGGATGGAGGTAGAGATAGTGGCACTGAGGAGAAGGCCATTTAAAACCACAGGAACACCATGATAGTCATTTTGTTAGGGTTACAGAGCACTTCACGCTTCATCAGACACAGAGACATCCACTTAGACAGGACATTAGGAGGCACAGCTTTCATTTTCTCACTTTAAACACCAAGCCCGTTTGGCTTCCTCCATCTCAACCCCCACCCCTTGCAAAAAAAAAAAAAAAAAAAAAAAAAAAAAAAGTTTAAGTACCCATTTACGAGGAGTCACTTGGCACGGAGAGCTTCAACTCTTTATCGATCCGTTTTTCTGCTGAATGACTGACCAAGAGAGTGGAGAGTTAGGAGAGTATTGAGAGACGGGCAGACAGAACTCTCTTTTCCCCATAGACAAAAATCACTCTGTACCATTTTGCGTAGTTTGAGCATTTAGAGTTCGTTCTCTCCTTCTGATTGTGTGTAAGGATACTGTTTTCCTGACACACAGGTTGGTCTGTTTAGAACTGTGAACACAGAGAAAGGAGAGAAAGGAGAGAAAGAGACAAGCACAAGTGGGTTGGACATCTGTCGACTGGGTCGTTTTTTTTTTTGTTTTTTTTTTCAACATCAAGCAGGCATGGCACAGCACTCACTTCTCTTAGTTGTAATGAGGTCTTAGTCAGGGCAATAGTTGGTACTGACAAGTTAATCAGCTCCGCTTTACTGTAGCTCTACAATATAACCTGGTAGTGTCTAAGTGGGATGCTTGGGACTCCTCTTAACTTGACCAATCCCCTTAACCAACCCATTATTTAAGCTCCAACCACAACATTAATCAGATATGTCCATTAAACCAAGTAAGGGCCTTCGCAAGCACCCCATTTAGAAAGCACAGAACCACTGCTGAGCTGAGGGCACACACACCTTACGGGCATTTGTAACAGCAGTTGTCATTGTCAGAATGTAATTGAGACACTTCACTGAAAATGATCTGAGAGATGAATCATGACAAGAAAGAGTATTTGAGGTCTGTTTAAAAAGCTAGGGGCCAGCATTGGACTGATCCGCCCTATCTATCTCTGCTCCCTCTTGACAAACGCACACCCAGGGCTCACACGGGGCACAGAGATAAGATACAGCAGGAGCTTCCTTCAGCAGAGCACTGTTGGGTTATTTTCCTCAGAACTGCTCGAGTAAAAAGGTTTTTAAAAAAAAAAAGAGGCATTTTTGAAACAGCTGTCTGTTGGCAGCCATTTTAGATGCTCTGAAATGGAATACAGGGCCAGTCCTTATGAAAAGGACGAGGATCTGTGCAAAATGAGCATTTCTCTTTGACTTGAGACTCTACAGCTGGCTTACGGAAAGTTTCAGTCAGCCAGTATGAATTGAGTTGATTGAATATTCAGGCAGGTGCTTAAAACCACTTGTAATGAAGATAGTGTGAGAGGAAAGGACGGCCCCCCCAAAAAGGTTTCTCACAGGCTGCAAAAACTGGCACTTTCACAAACATGTCCAACATGTTCTTATTTCGTCTTTGCAGGTTATAGACTGGACTTTATTGTCCTTCATTAAGAATCAAACACTAACTATGAAGATAAATCAAAGCATAAAAAGGTGGAGTGGAATTGAGTGGAGATCCCCTCACAGTCCTGTGTGCAGACACAGCCCTGGCTTTGTGAATCAGAAACACAGAACATAAAAGATAAACTAGACGAAACCAATGAAATGTTCGTCTCCACGTTTGGTTTACAGAACAAATCAAACTATTGGTTTTCATTATTATTATTTAAAAGATAACTTATTTTCTTTTTCAACATAGTATACAGTTAATGTTTCTATTGTCATACAACTAAAAACCATAGGAGTGTTTTGATCTCGGTAACAAAGGCTGATTATTACTGGGCTTTCATCAACTTACGTTATAGTCATGCATCTGTCCTATTGAATGAACAGAAATACATGTCAAAGGCAACAGCTGTACTATGTACACTTCTGGTGCCAGCACTGCCAAGACAGAAGCAGTTAGTTGGCCATGTTTGTGAAAACGTTCATCATCCGCGAAGAATATCAGGGAATTGAAAAAGCATTTATCGCCATTATTGTGGTTTTAGAGAGATCAAACTTTGAGTTGCCAAGAGACTTTTGTTGAAAAATCCAGTTGAGAAATCGGCTGAAAACTTTTGGAACCATTTGAGGCTCGATGCTGAGGAATCTGTCAGTTCTGTGAAACACTGACACCAACAACCCTGGTCAGAAATAGGTAAGGAATCATCCACAGAGCACAACACTAGAGAACATTACAGGATGATTTCTTGAGGAGCAAATTATGTTTCCTGAGGGGGAGTGGGTAGGGGGCAGCTACATTATGATTATGAGAGCCTCTTTTACCTTAGGCATCGGCCAAGACTTGTGAGCGAGCGCATGACTGAGTTGATCACGCACACTGTGTCTTAGGTTACTCGATCTTTGTCACAATCCTGAGTCAACCTGGTGGAATCAAATGTGGAGTCAAGACAGCGACATGTTTATGGTCACAGGCACATCACGCATCCTGAATAGCTAAGAACGCTTACGGGCTGTTAGATGATTCTTTTTTTTTTTGTGTTATTGAGTCGGAATCATCCGTCCTTTGTTGTAATAAGCATTTCTTACCAACAGGCAATAATGGATGTTCAAAAGAAATGTTTGAGAAGGTCTGCAGGAATGACTAAGCAAACTTCACACAAAAGGCATTTGACGTTAGTGTCATCTCATCTTACTGTGCTGAGAGAAAGCAATGATTGATTAAAAAGACAGGCACAAGTTTAAACGTGGAACAGGACATTGCTAATGGATTACAAAGTGCAGTGGAGTTAGATTACCTCGAACAGCTGCTCAAAGAATGTTTCAGGAATATACGAGAGGTTTGACAGTTGACTCGTGACAACTTTGCGTCAAGCTTGACAATAATGCAGAACAAAGGCAGCGTCTAGCGGTGACTGGACAACTTCTCTCAGTACAGAGTAGACAAAAGGACAGGAGGCAACCTATAGCCTGTGGTCATATCAATAGCAGCAGCTGAACATAGTTTAATGAGTTAGAGAAAAGGTGAAATGAGCAAAGAATGTAGAGACTGAGAAATGGATAAGGCGACAAAATCCCCCTGATGTTGCATGTTAAGGAGATACTGTAAGTAAAAATAAAGTCAGAGTGTGACAAAAAAAAAAAAAAAAAAAACACACCATGTGAAACCGTGCAAGTATAAAGGAGATGTCAGTCGACCGAGTCAGCATCCGCTGCACAGACAGAGAATAAGTTGTTGACTTCCTGGTGCCATGAGACACTAAACTGAGTAGTCAGACCGAAACATAACTAGCATTGTTAACCAGTAAGTGTGTTACGAGTGCTTACACAAAACCTGGTACTGTATTGAACAAGTTGCTTATTGTAGCAGACAGATTGTATACCCAGGTGGTATAACCAAGAGTATAGTTAACTTCTCCAATATGGAGATTTATGTTCTAATGTCAGGATGCATAAATCTTTTTTAGTAATACTGGTACACCTTCTTAGTAGCCCCTTCTATACACGCTGTTATGTTAAACTTCACGCCTCTTTTGCGCCTGTGTTGCTGGCGTGCCATCTAAAAATCACACACTGGGGCAGCATTACGCCGCCGTTCTTTACTTCAGTGTAAAAAAAGCAAAGCCGGCCTACAGCGGGTCGTCTTTACGGCAGGGTTGCGAAATCCCTGTGTAAAAAGGGGCTTTGGATTATGTGCAGTTCAGAGGCCTTTTAACAGTCAAAGTATGCTGACTCCTTCCATTGTATGCTTGTCGAACAGTGTTAGCGGCTGGTGCATTGCCACGTGGTATTTAGGATCATCTGGATTATAGTAATTGGTCCGTTTCTTTTGAAGTATGTTAGCAACAGGTCGTTCTCGCTGCTCTTCACACTTTTCATTCTCCACAAAAAGAGAGCGAATAAACCTCGTTGAATCATTGCTTTGTAACGCAAATGTTCGCAAGGATTTAAAAAAAAACATCGGACGTGCCTTAAGCTTTTCTACGGTGGCAGTTTGGAAAAAATTTAAATAAAATTCAGACTCGGTATGCAAACTCCTTAACTCAAGCTGAGGCTCAAACAACATCAGAATTAGGGAGACAAAATAGGATATATGGTGTTAATAGATTGAAAATAAGTAAAAGACAGATGATCTGCAAGAGAAAATGACAGGATGAAGATAGGAAGGCAAGAGATGAAAAGCTAAAAGAGAGACAGGTTAAGAAGACAGGGGCTGCACTTACTGCAGGATTCTTTATGTGCCTGTGGTGGTGGAGGCAGTGGCGGCCCCAGTCCGTTTGTTTTCCTGCGGGTCCAACCATGTCCCCTCTTCTTCCTCCTCCTAGCAGATGGCCCAGGCATAGGCGGGTAAATGCCTGACAGAAAATACACAGAGTTGGTTTGTGGAATTCAGACAGAAAACATGAGCGTGGATATGTTTTACATGTGTGGGATTTGCAGTTTGCCAGTTCATTTAAGTTCCCTTTTGCCCTATTTCTGTTAATTGCTCCATGTTTATCCTAATATCTGATGAAAAAAATACTTATTTTCTTTCTTTGTAACCAGGCACCAAAATAAGACTTAATTCCATAACTGAGTGTATTATCTTTTTGCCCTGGTGAAAACCACTTCAACTTAAAAAAAAATGATGTACATGTACAATTCTAGCACAACAGAAAGATGGAACAAACTAAATTCCCATGTCAGAGAGGATGCCAGTGCCTCATCACCAAAAACAGGCACTGGCTTTAAGTGCAGAGTAAACATGTTAAATGCTGTGAAAGGAATGATAAACACTTTGGACAGTCTGCCTCCTTGACTGATTAAAAGGTTTGTGGAAACCCTGTAGCCTATACTTCCAGTGAGCTAAACACGAACAGTGCACTTACCAGTTATCAATTGTTGTGTGAAAGATGGAAGAGGCATTTCTGTCTGTCTGTAGTTGTGTGGCATTCTAGGTGCGCACAGAAACACCGGTCTTATTCTCTCTGGGGATACTGAAAAACAAAAACAGTGATTAGTAATCAGGCTATGGCTAGTAGTACAGGAATGCAGCTATGACGAACATGATGTAGGAGGCCACCGCAGAGAGAGGCACGCAAACTCTCAAAGCACTCATCAAATTCCTGACAATGAGCACGCCTTGTGATTCATCCTCACCTGTCCACCTTTTCTTGTGGGACACTAGAGGCAGCAGGTCATGACGAGTGAGGACTCTCAGTAGTTGCAGCAGTGGCTCCAAAGTGCCGTCGCTGAGGTAACCTCGCCTCTCCAGCTCCAACAACAGCTCAAGGCCACTCTTGGGCTTGCATGAGGCCACTAAGGGATGCTGGGAGCCCTGAGGCTTCAACCGCATCCAGGCTTTTAGCAGCGCAGGACTCGGGGAGACACCCACATTCTCGGGATCGTCCTCACAGGGCTCAACTGTCCAACCTGTTGGGTCAAGAGGGTGAGGCGCACGACAGGTTTCATCCAGAAGGAATGACAACACTTCAATGTCAGTCTCAGTCAGCTGACAACCAACAACTTCAAAGACCTCATGAAGAGTCACCATCCCAAAGGCGTTTAGGCACTCTGTTTCATCCCAGTAAAGCGAGTCCTTGTGAGGGCACCCTGGGTGATGCACTGCAGCCATAGCCCCTCTCCACCTTCCCACCTGAGTCAAACTGTGCAAAAATACAAGCACTACATTAGATATGTAAAACGATGACTTTTCAACTGTGAAGTTAGGAAATGAAAATGTATGATTTGTGTCCAGTCCTCAGCGTTATGAGGCATGCAGACTAAACAACCAGTCTTGTGAGGATTACTTTGACGACCTGTTTTTATAACTTGTATGTGTTATGGATGTAATATTCTTGATACCTTTGATCGGTTTTGTGTTTATTCCTATGAAGTGTGTGCGAGTGTTTGTGGTGTGGGCATCACTAGCTTGTCGGTCCATTTGTGGTGATCTACTGTTTCACTTCACCTGCCCCACCACCTACATATGGAAACTATTAAATCTGATACAAAGCATCTTTTCTCTTTTTTTGAGATGAATGTATTTTTATTTTTTTATTTTTTTTTTAGACATAATCCCTGTTTATCCAAAAAGATAAGATTCAGAAGCTTGAACATAGCACGTCCCAACAAATGGCAGCTGATGTCAATGTTATGGTGACATTTCCACATCCCGCACGTTCCCCAGTATGCGGTGTTGTAAAGCATGTTTCAGCAAAGATCAGCAGTCCTACCTGTAGCAGTCAGCTCGACGCCGTCTTGAAACATGCAACGTAAACTCCTGTCAGCTGTGAACGCGCTGTGTTGTCGTCGCCTCAGAGTATCGCAGTGAAGCAGCTGGAGGCCGGACTCCTTTAAACTCCCGGCAGCAAACGTTGGGAGCGAATTAGCGTCTTGGCGTGTTACGTCATCACGTTGCTCTGTGGGGAGGAGAAAAACAAACATAACAACCGTGAACACGGCGCTATTCAAACAGCGCTGTGTCTCAATTGACAACAATTCAAATGAAAAAAACTAGTGCTTACCCTGCTGTGATGTGACATGTGTAACAAGTGTCCCGTTCACTGTGGAAATAAACGTTTCATACATTTGCGATAATGCATAGCAACGAGCCGTTGTTAGCTAACGTTAGTTACACACGGGCCTTGATAAAGACGGGCCCTGGGTGGTATCAATGATAACGTAAATACAGACGGGTATAAAGGTGTTCAATTCATTTTTAAAGCTATATTTTAACATTTAATGTCCTTGGAAACTCACGTTCCTAGTCATTAGCGTTGGATGGTCTGGCAACTTCCACGGCAAAGCGCAGTCGTCGTCATCTCCTTCTTCTTCTTCGCCTTCTTCTTCTTCTTCTTCTTCTCTGGTTTTATGGCGGGTGGTAACCAGCGTTCAGGTGCATTACCGCCACCTACTGTGTTGGAGGGTGGACCAGAATTATCTGGTATTACACAAAAAAAAAAAGTAATATTCTTTAAAATATTGGAATAGTCTCCCTAACCCAATGTCTAATACATTAAGGACTCAGTTATTCCACTCCAAGCTTCCTGCTTTCTCTTTTTAGTGTTTCTCACTCTCTACAGTATTTTTTGGCAGTGGAAAATGACATGCTCCACTGATTCCTCTATTTGACAGTGAGGGATGTTTCCTTATTAAGTGCAGTGTTTTATTAATCTGGTATGTCCTACTCTCAGCCTAGTTAAGATGTTCTCCACTTCTCGCTGTAATGCATAAAGTTGTCGTCCTGTCTTTGCTGTATCACAACTGTGTTGCCACTCCTTAATAATGCTTTAAAGTTGTTGTCCTGGCTTCCCTGTATCACAACTGTGTTGC
>CALSCE010009506.1:15951383-15973383 GCA_943593645.1 Bovichtus variegatus | reverse complement strand
TGCTTTAAAGTTGTTGTCCTGGCTTCCCTGTATCACAACTGTGTTGCTACTCCTTAATGCTTCTTTTTTGATTATTCCTTTGGCTTCAGATTTACTCAGTGGAATGTACATCATTTATTTATGTTTCACAGCATGCTTGGCTGACCTGTGTTCCCTGTGTTAGGATCCTTCGATCCATCAGTATATACTGGGAAATATGTTTGATATAATGTCCAGAATATAAAAATCGATTGACACTGAGGGAAACAGCCAGGGTGGTGTTACTGGTGACGGTACTGTAGGGATATATCTTTTCAGACTCAATGTCATGTCTCCAGCTACTCTCTCACTGCTCCATGTAAAACATTCCCGAGAAGTATCTTTGTAGTTGGATGTCGACCTTCAGAATGTCCTTGAAGATTTGCCCGGGAATGCATCATTGACTGTTTGCGTCTAATAGGTAACGACATCGCACCCAAAGTGCTTTCCACAACTTTATAGTTATATTTTTTCGAGCAATCAGGATAAGTATGTGTAATATAGATATATTTAGTCTTTGTCCCTTACATTTTGAGGTGTCTCTCCAAGTAGAAACAACATAGGATCCATTGGGATGGCATTATGGTATATTATCTTGCCAAAACCCAGCAGCACTGGACAGTCCCACAATATATGTGAGTAATCTAATTTTATTGTTAACTATTTAGAAATAATAAATACAATAAATGACTGAAAGATGTAATGTTTTTTTGTTTGTTATTTGTAAGGTAGACCTAAAGTCAATGTGTGGAGCCAACGTGAAATACCCGGCGCGGCCACTGGGTGGCGGTGTTTCACACCAAGAAAGCAGGAAGTAAAAAAACATCCACATCACATCCGTGAACCAGAACAGCAACAACACGTCTGAGCTCGTCCCACCAAAGTTCTGCAGTAAGTATACACTTTGTAACACGATTATAGCGTTGTCACTTCAAATACGTAGTTTTTCTATTCGTGTGAAACATCCACCCGTGTCCTGCATCGCGATGTAATTATCCGTAGTGGACATGAACGTTAGCGGAGAAGCTAACTGTGACAATCTTTTGAACCAGCAAAGTTGTCTTGGCGACACAGTTTTTATTTAACTGTACACATGTACCGAGTGTAGTAACGTTATCCAAGTTACCTCGTAAATTAATACTTTATGAATTGATGCTGGCAACAGTTCCTCCAGTATCCTGTGTGGAGTGATGTGGCAGTGACCCAGCCCTTTGTTGACTAACATTTTCCACCACCCAAATACTGCATTGTAGCTAAGCTAAAGTAAGCTAAACTAAAGTAAGCTAAGCTAAGCTAAACTAAAGTAAGCTAAGCTAAACTAAAGTAAGCTAAGCTAAGCTAAAGTCAGCTAAGTTAAACTAAAGTAAGCTAAATTAAACTAAAGTAAGCTAAACTAAAGTAAGCTAAACTAAACTAAAGTAAGCTAAGCTAAACTAAAGTAAGCTAAGCTAAACTAAAGTAAGCTAAACTAAAGTCAGCTAAGTTAAACTAAAGTAAGCTAAACTAAAGTCAGCTAAGTTAAACTACAGTAAGCTAAGTTAAACTACAGTAAACTAAAGTAAGCTAAGCTAAACTAAAGTAAGCTAAGCTAAACTAAAGTAAGCTAAGTTAAACTAAAGTAAGCTAAACTAAAGTAAGCTAAGTTAAACTAAAGTAAGCTAAGTTAAACTAAGCTAAGCTAAGTCTCTGTAGTATACTGCCTGAAGTGTAGGCGTCGGACTGCTGTTATAAACATAATAGTAACTACTTACACTTGCTTATTACACTTGCTCATTGATTTAGCTACAATGTTGACAGTTTTTCTGTGAAATACTCTGGCACACTGTTTTTCAAGACACTTTCAAATTGCAACTTCATCTAAAAAGCATTATTAATTGATGACTCTTGCAATACAGATTTCAACTTATTTATAAAATGTATAAACCAATCAGCTATTCACCTTTTGTGAAGCTATAACTAGCAAATGTTTGGGGTTTTGTATTTAATAAATACCTTAATCGATGAGTTATTTATCTGAATTTGACTTGATTAGTTATCTGATATAGAGAGAACTAATTAATCCAGGAAGCAGGTCAGCAGTAGTGCTTGTGTTGCCACAACCTTTGTTAAAGTAAATTTGTTGGTGCCTGATGAAAACATCTGCTACATGCCGATCTAGTTCTATAGACAAAAAAATAAAAGTTGTGTTCAAATGGTATTAATTTTTCTTTTTCTTTTCATTACTGTTGCTTTGCAGCAGACAGTCTGTAGATGCCATCTGGAACTCCAACGGGGGAGAACTGTCTGGTAGACATGGACAGCAAGGCTGGAGATCTGTTCGGTGCTGAGAATGCTCATCCAACTGGCACAGGTGGAGCTGGAATCTTGTCAAAGTAAGGGCCTGTACATTTCATTTTCAAGTGCGTATGTGGAAATATACTGACGCACCTGCTACTATTGTTTATTAGTATACAATGCAGACAAATGATACGGAATATTCTCTCGCAACTGATTTCTAAGAACCTTAATGATACTAGACCTAGTCTCTGTAGGCTTAGTTACGCATTTCTTAATATTTCTCTATGTATTCAGTTCCTAAAGTCTTTGTCTAATTGAATAGGCTCTGGCTCCCTAAAGGCTTCTCAGCCAGTATGGCTAAAGAGTGGGTCGACAGGCGGCGAGTGTCCATTCGACCTTGGGCCAGCTTCGTGGACCAACGCAAGTTTTCGAAGCCCCGCAACTTTGGAGAGTTGTGTCAGAGGGTGGTGAAAAACGTGGACACTTTCAACAGCAACTACACCTTCATCTTCCTGGGTCTCATCCTCTACTGCGTGTAAGGCCAACAAAGAGAAAATCACTCCGCTCTCACTCGCACTCTTGAGATTTGATAAAAAAAAGTTAAATATACAATCATTTATGCTCCAAACCATGACTAAACTAAACCTAAACATGCTGCTATAAGTAACACCAAATGAATTGGTATGTGGATTTTTCTCCTCAGTATCAGCTCTCCCATGCTACTGATTGCCTTGGCTGTGTTCGCTGGTGCCTTCTACATAATTCACCTCAAGTCCCTGGAGTCCAAACTGGTTATCCTCGGTGAGTAAAGCTGTCAGGTATTCTTTGATTTGCAATCTATAATTATGTAATTGCTAAATACAGAGAATTCTTGAAATCGCCAGGCTCACTGGAGCCATATTCTAAAATGACCCTTAATGATTGTGTGTGTCTGCTAAAATAAATCAAGCCTCCCCAGATTATGTCAAATATTTAAAACATTTGTTTTGAAAATATGCACTTTTTTTTTTTTTAAAACAACTTTTCCACTGCAACTCTTTTTTCTAAATATATGTTTCTAACCAGGTAAAGAGTGACCTGCCAAGAGGCCAACAAAAACACAAATAATACAAACAGACAAAAACAACTATCACACACTACAAATAGTGAGCACAATATTCAGTTAATATGCAATACAGAAAAATTATAATGCTATGGTACTATTTTCTAAAAATGATTTCAGTGAAAGATTTGAGAGCAGTTGCATTGACCGAGAGTGCTTTTATCTCGATGCTTTAAAATTGACTTAAAGCTCCCCATAGTAATCAGCTCTGGCACTTTTTAAAGCTTTATTAAAGCCTTAAAGGGTCAGAAAACACTGCTGTCTTATAAAAGACTGTATCAGTCTTTACTGGGGCACTGATGTTAATCGTGGCTGTAGTCTGTGTAACGCTACGTTAGTTTATTTATTGGACTAAATCCAAAGTGGCAGAAACGAGCCACAGCACAGGGGGACCACAAACTGTCAGACGGAGCCATTTAAAAAAAATACTTGAATGTGAAAAAAAACCTTAATTTTCATGAAAAAAGCTTGGATGTAAAAAAAAAAAAAAAAAACATTTTCTTGGAAAAAATGTTATTTAAAAAAACTACTTAATTATCATGAAAAAAGCTTGAATGTCAAAAAATACTATATTTTTTCCTGAAAAAAGCTTGGATGCAAAAAATACTAATTTCCATGGAAAAAAATGTATTAAGAAAAAAAAACTTACTTTTCTTGAAAAAAATTGAATGTGAAAAAAAACGTAATTTTCATGAAAAAACCTTGGATTTAAAAATAAACTTAATTTTCTTCCAAAAAGCTTGGAAGTCAAAATACTTAATTTTCACGGAAAAAGCTTTAGGTAAAAAAAAAAAAAAAACTTACTTTTCATGAAAAAAGCTTGGATGTAAAAAAATACAAAATTCTCGGCTCTGTTCGCTCGGACATAAACTCAGTAATAAATGTAGTCTACTTTTATATGATGTGTAAAATCTATCAGCATTTACCGTTAGCATTTATCAGCATATGAATGAAATGCTTGTAGAATCCTTGTTGTATTTGTATTGTTGATTTAATGTAGAGAAGGTCACATAAAGCTCAATATTAGCCTGTAATGTGTAATATACTGTTGGAGTGGTAAGCAGGCCTGTTGTTTCTGGATATTGGGGGAGTCAGGTGGTCCGTGAGGGTTTTTTTATTGGTTAAATGGTCTTTGGTCTGAAAAGGTTTGAGAACCCCTGCTCTAGAGGAACACGTGGTATTACAAGACTGGACGGAGCGCAGCTAGCTGTTAGCATGCTAGTTAATTTATTCAAGAACAGATTAAATGCATGTCTGCGGCAAGTATAAGAAAATCAAATAGATGTGTTAGCTTTTCATATTGATTTATCTGGTGTTGTTAAAGGAGTCTTTTTCTTCTCGACCAGGCAAGGAGCTGACTCTCCCTCACCAGATGAGTCTGGCTGGAGCCGTTTCTCTCCCCGTCTTCTGGTTGGCCGGAGCTGGAGCTGCAGTCTTTTGGGTTCTGGGTAAGATAAACCGCATTATTAGTTCTGGGCAATGAAGGCAATGCAATATCTTTTTGTGATATTATTTTCTTATTAAATCATATTATACTGTTGCACTCGATGAACGTTTGTGTGTCAGTGAAATTACCTCAATGTAAATGTAAATGCAGATGGACGCTCTCTTGTCTAAGGAAGAAAACGTCTCATTGTTTTTCTCTTCGCGTTCCCCTTTTTCCGTTTCTCGCGTCTCCTCTCAGGAGCGACGCTGTTTGTGATTGGCTCTCACGCTGCGTTCCGTGAGCTGGAGGGATCCGACATGGAAGAGCTCCTCATGGAGCCCGTGTGAGGAGCCCGTGTGAGGAGCCGCAGCGGGCGCTCGTCAACCCCGTGATCACAGCTGGAGGAAGATCTGCTCTGAGCCGTGTGTCCCCTGTATTAGAATGCACATCGTCTTGCCTCTACAGTAGTTGTTGTTACCAACTGTATTGCCATTTAGGCAAAATCATTCGTACACATAACTTGCCATATGCACAAATTATTAATGTGTTGACAATTATTTAAGCACATTATCATACAGATTATATGCCTTTCTTGACATATGTTATACCTCGGATGCCTCTGGTTTGTGTAAAAATAGCCTATTGCTCCCCGTAATGTTCCTTTTACAGTGACATATCTTTCAATTTATTATCATTATTATTAGTAGTAATCATTTATGTTGTGTTCCCTTTTTTACAGTTTTCCATAAAGAATGTATTTAAAAATAAATGCATAGCAATAAGGCATTAAATTAAAGATAATGTATACAATAAATGCAATGTTTGCTATTCAAAACTGCAAAAAAACAACATTTACTTTCCAAAGGAAAAGTGCTATTTAAAGCTTTAAAAAAGAAAACATGCCTCTTATAATCGTGCACAAACTAAATGTTTTATTCAAGAGAAACAAATCTCAGAGAGGGTACTTAACATAGATGGGTTGATGAGAATACATCTTTAAAGGTCAGTACACAGTAATGGTGTTTTGTATTGGGGGATTATATAGTACTTTGGGGACTGTCTGTCTGCATATTTATCAGCTCAAAACATTCAGATCTGAAGGTCATTTTCAATATTTCTTTTTTGAAATTATTCATTTGTTTGCATTTCTCTGTAATGTTAGGTGTTTTTGTATTTAAATTACATTTTGTAAGTGCAATAAACCCCGAGTGTAAAGATTCATGTCCACTTCTTTGTTATTTTCCCTCTAATTATCTCAGGTGGTTTGTTCTACTTGGTCCAAACTAAAGTTGGCTGCTGTTTCCTGCATCCATGGCCGGAGTTGTAAACTCTGTGACCCTTCGCACTTAGTCTGTACATTTTCTCATTATTGTGTTCGGGTGTGAATACACCGTGGAATAGGACGGCTTCAGCCTCCGTGTTTCTTCTTCTCTATCTCTAATACAGCGAGCACTGCAGCGCCCGCCGACCCCCCCTCTTGTCCCCCCCTGCGGTGCCCCTCTTGTCCCCCTTTCTCACGTGAACCCTGTGACCTGTGCTCTGTGACAGCACAGCACGAGGACACCCGTGCTGGGGTTGCCATGGCGATGACCTTGGAGGGCCCCAGTCAGACACATCCACAGACACACTCGCTTACACACTGCGGCAAAGGCGGGCGATCGATATTCTATTATACGGAGGGTGGCGAGGGGGGGAGAGGAGAGTCGCACTGCAGTGAGCTCACTGCAGAGACACAGGGGAAATTAGAGAGAGGGTGAGAGTGTGTTTGTCAGTGAGAGTGACAGAAAGTGGGTGTGCACTTGTGTGTGTGTGTGAGTGTGTGTGTGTGAGTGCATGTATGAGCAGGAGACACCGCATTTGTCATTGGACAGTGTTAGAGCGGTGCCAGAAAGTTTCTTCTCGCTCAAAGGGACGTGTCCTAAATGTTCGCAGGACGTGGCAAAGTGACCTCTGAGACCATCCAATCCTTACCTCTCACAGTATAGCGCTGTATAGAGTGCATTTGTATTTGTGTACAAGGTGGGCAATATGAAGTTCATCTAAAATAGATGACCCCTGTGGCTCAGAGAGGTGGCCTATTCCCTGGAGAGAACAGATTTACTGCCTTGCATTATTTACAGGAATGTGCAACCTTTTGAAAATAACTTTTTATAATCACATTAGTTGCTTCCTGAACACATCATTCATGTACTATTCATTATTTGTGAAGGACACTGTTCCCTCTGTAAAACGGTCCTGAAGCTCATGCATGTTGAAGTCTCACACATCTACAGAGGGGTTTGGTGCATTAACCTGGGCCGCTGCCAACTCTTCCTCCTATGGTCCTTTAACAACATGCAGTCTGCAGGTTGAAGTGCATATCAATTCCCAACACTAGGTGGCATCACATCCTCTTATTTCTACTTTCTCATTCCTGCTGCTTATGACTCACATCGGCACATTTGCACCCAAATGTGCGATACATTTGAATATGTGTTGGAATAATAGTGAGTCTGATATAAAGGGTATTCCAGCACACGGAAATAACCTCAAGGTATCAATTGACGTGGGAAGCTATCCCACATACATGGGGGGAGGGGGGGTAATATCATTAACACGTTAGACAGTAATACTAACATATGATCAATGGCATGTTACCACAGGGATCAGCATCTCTTCAGTGTTGTTTGCAGGTCTATTGTAAGGGATGAGATTCAACTCCTTTTATTTTGTCATAATATGCAAGCTTGACGAGTGATGCAGACTAAGGGATGTAAAATATGAGCATATTATTGTTATTATATAAGTGTGAAGTGTAGTTTTGCAGGAGTAAAAACAGAGACAGAAAGACACACAGACAGGTCTGGGTTGTATTAAATGTTCTAGATGTTTTATTGGTGTTGGTTTCATTTATTTGACACACATGTTCTACTAGTTGTGTTTTTTTTTTTTTTTCTCTTCTTGAATTTTCAACTCTTGCTGCCATCTAAGATAGACCCAGCCTGAGACCGCTGGCCCTCCACTGGTCTCCAACACATACATGCACACAGACCCGGGCCAGACCGGGCCGTACCAGGACCTGGACTAAACCCGAGCTGGACCCGATCCGGGAACAGACCCCTGGGGCATGGTCTCATCGTCACCACTCACCACATCACAGCACACTGCACCACATCATACCGGCACACCTGCAGCGACAGGAACCTGAAAGCCTTGGTGTCTTGTGTCTTTTGGTAAAAACACAACCTAAAACCCTGCTCTGCTGTTACAGGTTTAGAATAGCCTCCTGAAAAACCAGCAAAAATAACTGAAACCAAACAAAAAACAAAAACAGAGACACATATCTCTCGCTTTTTCCTATTTCACCAATATTGTGGATGTTTTTCTTCATGAATGTCTCTCTTGAGCTGTTTTTCAACATGTGTTTTTTTTATTGTTTCATTTAAATTCAGTATAGAATTATATAGATTTCCTAGAGCACACAGAAAGATTGAGTTGTATTTACCAACTTGGGGGGAGGGGAGGGGGGGTGTACTGTAATAGTTATTAACAAGGACAATGGTTCACACTGTGCACACAAACAGAGACAAACGGGGCAGGAGGGAGGGGGGAGGGGAGGGGTGTGAGAGACAGAGGGGGGAGAGAGGGGGGACAGGACGCCATGGGGTGTGCTTTGTTAGGCCTAAATGAGGAAAAGCAGCTCTCACGTACCCCCCCTCCCGACTTGGAAATAAAAAAGACAAGTAAAATCATCGAAACCCCCCGTACCCCACATATTAAAAAAACAACACTGTGGCCGTTGAGAACGGAAGAGAAGGAAAATGGATGGCGTGAGAACGACAGGGAGATGACCACTCCGCTGGTCCTCCACAGACGGGAGACGGAGGCGAGAGGTGGCAGTCGAGGTGGTGTCGGCGGTGGGATCTCACTGTGTGATCTTTACAGCTGTGTGTGTGATTGGAGGACAAGCAAAGGGTTGGCGAGGAGGGGGAAAGAGAGAGGGGAAGGGAGGTATAGAGACAGACGAGGGAGAGAGAGCAGGGGAAGAACAGGGAGGGGCAGGAGCTGGATGGCCCTTTTTTGCAGAGCGTAGACACTCCCTTTGTATCCTTAGCTCATTCAAATCTACATACACAATATGCAGCTGCCGTTTGGTAGATATATTGGTTTATGTACACAGCAGTGAGAGAACACATGCAAAGAGTATCATAGGAGATGGGGAGAAAGGGGGGCGGGTCAATGTAGAAAGTTGTAAAGGTGCTTTTGCTGTTTTTAATCTTTGGGGCAGTTGTGATGAAAATTGCTTCAAAGCGTTTTTTTGTCTTCAAGGGGGCGGGGCATCTGGAGGTGTGTCTTGCCAGGGATGGAGTGACAGGGGGTGGGGTGGGGTGGGTCGGGGGTGGGGAGAGAAATAAGTGGAAGATGTAGGGGGTTTGAGCAAAGTTGCTCCATCGATCAATAGTATGTCTCCCTCTCAACCCAGCCTGGAGTGCAAATGAAAGAAAGGAAAAAACACAGAAAAGTTCACAGTTAATTCAATGTTTTCAAGTCATATTATGTGAAGATTTCCCTATGAATTAGCATCACATAGAGGAATAGTTCAGATCAGACTGTATACATTGATATCATGTTTATACTTCCATTATTATCCAGTGCCTCTTAAATCATTGTTTACAGACGTTAATATCATTATCTCTACCTCCCTATTGATTGTGTAATTCATTTTCTAATAAAGAGACAAACAGACAATAATAAAGTTCAAGAGAAATGAACTAGTCTGAAGATATAGCTGCTAGCACATCTAAAGTTCACTAATTAACACGAAACACGCTCCGTCTCGTGTAAAAACTACATGTTGTGGTTTTACAGAAGTTGGGAGTATTTCCCGGCTTGGTGCAGAGATTTCCTCGAGTCTTTGCATCGCCGTGCGCTTCCCAGGGAACCGGCAGAGACTCCAGGAAGTCACGGCACCAAGCCGAGAAACAGTCCAGCACAGCCTCCTTTAAAAGAAACTTTGGTTCAAAGAGAAAGAATACAAACCTCCAGGGTTCCTACGGAGGAGAAGTTTTCGGACTTCATCATAAACAAAGATGAGGAAACTATAAGGGAACGCACAGAACCACCAGCTAGGCCTGTGGGCAAGAGAAGAGCAGGGGTTAAAAAGAGTCAAGTTAACAGATAACACACTATATGTCCTAATATCAATATGTATACATGTACATGTACTGGCACTCACTTTAGAGGATACATCCTGAGTGCCACGTCCATGCCTGGGCAGTAGGACAGGAAGGCAGCCAGGGCTGTCTCTTCAAACAGGCCGAAGATCAAGATCTTGTTCCTGGGAGGAGAAACACAGCAGATATTGAAGAGCGGAAAGATTCAAAAACTGAGATGTGTGTCACTCTAATTTAGATATTATGCTAATTGTGAAAAAAGATAAGCCATTTAGGTTGCTACCTCTAGAAATAAGACATCAATTTCCCTGGTGTACATTTATTTTTTTAAATGCATTGACTATCCTTATTGTCCATTTGTCAATTGTCAATTTTTTTTGTTCACTCTGAGACGCTCTGATCAGCTCCTCTTTATGGTGCTTTGGTTAAAAAATGAAAAAAAAAGCTTTCTAAATCGGAAAAACTTACCCGTACGTAAAAAAAAAAAGACAAGATGATACATCTCAAGGGGTTTATCCTGAGGTAAGTGTAAAAACTAATCCAAATAATAATTAATAAGTAATAAAAATGGCTGAAATGACACGTGTGTCGGCCTCACAGACTCACCTCATGCCCTGCTGGAACACAGAGTTACGTCTGGTCTTGCAGATGATGACATCAGCCCACTGCACAACCACAATGCTGACGAAGAAGGCTGTGTGGCATGTGAACTCCACAATCTTCCTCTGCTCGTATGTCTGAGAGCAGGAGAGGACGGAGACACAGTAAGACAATCTGACAACGCACCTAAAAGTTCACAGAAAACACACACACACACACACACACACACACAGAGTAACGACACACTTACCCATTGCTGCCCATAGCTGTCTTCCAGGTCGTTGACGGAGCGGTCGTCCCAGTTGAGCCTGATGCCTACTAGTCGAGTGGGCAGGAAACCATTTTCAGCCAAGATGACAAAGTAAGCGAAGAATCCTCCCAGAGCCTGGATCATACCTGAGGAAAAACACACGGAGAGATTAAGCTACACGTTTAACTTCCTCAATCTAGTTTCCCCCCGAAAAACATTACATATAGGTCCAAAAATAGTCCGACTAGTTGTTTGTGGGCAATAAAAAGGGGGATAAAGATAAAGTTGTTTCCTTTTTCACCTACCAATTTGTCCATAAGCGATGCTGATAAGCCTCTCGTTCACCAGCTTGTCCCTGAATGGGTTCCTGGGCTGACGCTTCATGATGTCGCTCTCTGCGGTTTCATAAGCCAGAGAGATAGCTGGCACCTGATGGCAGAGGGAGAAATGTGAACTGTTTGTACATTATGACTTTTCCCAGAAATAACTGCAAAAAAAAAATATATATTATTGTCATTTTAAGACCATTTAATGCCACTGATTTAATGATAATGTAGTAGAATAAGTACACCCTTTCAAAGAGAAATTAAAGAGTATTCAGAGGGGAATTGTGGAAAAGATATTAAATATCCTAAATAAATAAAACAAATAAAATAAAACCACACAACCAAAATAATAAATATAAAGAATGTCATCAAAAATTCCCAAGTCTTGCCGTTTATTCTGCCATCATGTAACTAAAATGTGCCATTTTTATGTAAACCGGAAATATTGGCGTCAATAAAAATGATGTACACATATCGTACAATAAGTCGTCAACACATTTATGTGCCAGTCCTACTTCTGACGCGTCATGTCAGCAGGAGCGGCTGCATGCAGTGAGCTCCAGGATTTCTCACCATGTCGGTTCCCAGGTCGATACAGAGGATGGTGATGGTTCCCAGTGGCAGGGGGATGTTGACGATGATGAAGAGCAGGAAGGGGGTGATCTCTGGGATGTTACTGGTCAGGGTGTAAGCGATGGACTTCTTAAGGTTATCAAAGATCAAACGGCCTGAAGGGAGAAAAGCACACAGGTTACCTCACGTGCTGAGACGGTTTGGCTGAAGCCACATGTTCATGTTGCAGCTCTTCTCACCTTCTTCCACTCCTGTGACAATGGAGGCAAAGTTGTCGTCCAACAAGATCATGTCTGCGGCCTGTTTGGACACGTCTGAGCCAGAGATTCCCATGGCAACGCCAATGTCGGCCTTCTTCAGGGCAGGGGAGTCATTCACACCGTCGCCTGTCACAGCTACAATGGCGCCCTGCGAGAGAGGACGGAGGGGGAGGTTATCTTTGTTCAACGCATTTATCCCTCATTTATCTTGACTTTAACACAGACCTATTTATTTATAATAGAATACTCTGGATTCGTAAAACCACAAGATTATTAAATCAATTCATGAATAATCTGTATTGGTGTCGTTTGAAAACAACCCTGATTGCAAAACAAAGCCAATTGTAATTTATTTGAAATGGCAATAAAAATACATTTAAATGTTAGAATGAATGAATTTAATTTTAAATCAAATTCAATTGAAACCTTTTGATATTTCAAATGCAATCTAACCATCTCACAGTGAAAGAAACAAACATGTTTAATGTCGTCAGTCAGGGAATCGTCATTCTGCAGATAACTAGCGCCATCTGCTGGTGTAGGAGTAGAATGCGATTTATAGGTCCCTGAATGTACCCAAAGTCATTTCAGGAAAAAACAAACATTGTCTTCTATTCATGCCAATATAAAAACACTGCTTGGATTAGAGATTTGACTCCTACCAAACCTTTATTTTTACACTAAAACAATACGAAGAGGCTCTTACGAGTCTCTGGCAGCCCTCTACGATGATGAGCTTCTGCTGTGGGGACGTCCTGGCAAAGACAATCTCTGTGTGGTTCCTCAGGATGTCGTCCATCTGATCCTGAGACAGATCTTTGAGGTCCGTGCCGTGGATCACGCAGGCCTTGGCATCCCTGAACACAAACATTCAAGTGTTGACGCGAGCCTCGTAATTTAGCATCATTTGAAAGAGTGCGTGTTAGCGTTTGTTTACCTGGGGTTGACCTGGCTGACGGGTATGTTGAGGCGAGCGGCAATGTCCTCCACTGTCTCGTTGCCCTCTGAGATGATGCCCACTCCCTTGGCAATGGCCTTGGCTGTGATTGGATGATCTCCAGTGACCATAATGACCTAACGAGAGCAACAAAAATGACATTTCATCACGTGATCTTAATACAGAACCTCACTATTAAACACTGCAAGAGTTAGTCTTAAAAACTCACCTTGATACCAGCAGATCGGCATTTGCCAACAGCATCGGGCACAGCAGCACGGGGAGGGTCGATCATGGACATGAGGCCAACAAAGCAAAGGTTGTCTGTCTGGAAGTTGACATCATCTGTGTCAAAGGCAAAGCCCTTGGGGTACTGATCTTCTGGGAGCATGACGTGGCAGAAACCTGGAGGGAAAACAAACGTGTGTTTTTAGTGTTTGATTTGTGATCCCCAAGAATCAAGGCAGATCTTCTATCCCTACTTGGTTTAATAAATGCATATAATACATTGATCTCAAAAAAAAAAAAAGAGAAAAATGCTTTGTACCAGATGTAGCTACTAGATCATTTCCTTCTTCAGAAAATTTCAATTGTGCATTGTTTTTAATTATTCAACAGAAAAAAAAAAAGCTTGGTGCATGATCTTTGTCAAAATTAATTAATTGCAGTTAACTTTAATGCACATTCTGGGTTTCAGGCTAATAAAAAGGATAGGACACCTTCTATTACTGCAACTAATAAGTAACATCGTCCAGTGAGCGTCTAATGAAAACTGTACCAAAGAAATCACCACCAACACTGTTGCATGGCAATAAAAAAAGCCTCCACCTGTCCATCTAAATAAAATCCCTATTTTCCCCTTCGGAGCCTGAGGTCGTGGTCATACCGTACACACCCTGTCCCCATCTCTCCATCCCTATCTTTGAACATCCACCCCTCTCCTGTTGCATCTATCCTTACCGAGTACTCTCTCTCCCAGTCCTCCCAGCTCCATGTAGGCGTTCTGGAAAGCTTCCTTCAACTCTTCATCCATAGGTTGCTCCTTGCCCTGCAGCAGGATGGTGGAGCAACGGTCCAGGATCCTCTCAGGAGCGCCCTTCATCACCAGCAGGTAGCGGTTGTCATTGAGATCCTCTGTCTCATGTACTGAGAGCTAAAGAGGAGGAGGATAGAAAGTTCATTTCATGCAGTGAATATGGAAATGCATATACTTTTTTTTTTACTTTTACACTTTTTAATGTTTGCATACTGCAGCGCCTGGAATAAGACATCCCCATGTGCAATACTGTCGTACATACTGTATACAATAT
The DNA here is from genome assembly GCA_943593645.1 of Bovichtus variegatus. Classification (NCBI taxonomy): domain Eukaryota; kingdom Metazoa; phylum Chordata; class Actinopteri; order Perciformes; family Bovichtidae; genus Bovichtus; species Bovichtus variegatus. The sequence goes on along the minus strand of CALSCE010009506.1, from coordinate 15,959,151 downwards.
TATTTATTACTCGCACACAAATCCTCTTCATGTATGTATACAGTGCTATATCTTTATATAGCAATTCTCTTATATAATTCCCTCTTCTCATGAAACTTAAATAATAATAACGTTTATTTATATAACGCTTTTCAAAATCAAGTTTATAAAGTGCTTCACAGATATAAAAATTGAAAATACCCCTCTAAAATAAATTCAATGCAACCAAGAATTAGAGACAAAAAAGACAAAAATATATAAAAATATCAGGAATATATCGATGAAAAAAACAAAAAACTCTAAATGCCATTTTATAAAAATTTGTTTTTAAAAGTTTGTTCTTAGATTCAACCCTCTTTTTAATATATGTATATAATGTTAGACATTTTACATTTGGTAAGCGGTTATTTACCTGGTATTTGTTGGTGGAGTTGAAGGGGATCTCAGCCACCTTCTTGTTCTTATCCCTGGTCGCTCTGACGGAGCCACAGGACAGCTCGATGCACTTCAGCAGGGCTGACTCCGAGGCGTCGCCGGCCACGTCGCGCTTCAGGATGGGCAGAGAGTCTTGTCCTGCTTTGAACTGAGCGCGGTTACACAGACCAGCCACACGAGCCAGAGACAGCCAAGTCACGGAGCTCTTGTCAAAAGAGGCGCCTGGAGCGGGGACAGAAGAGTGGGTGTTATTAACCTTCGTGAATTCTAATCATTTAGCTCTCAGTCGTGACATGTCCCCTGCGTGCCCCGTCCTCACCAGACTGGTCCTCGGTGGTGTCCGCCTCGTGGATCTGGTTGTCAAACCACATGTGGGCCACGGTCATCCTGTTCTGGGTCAGGGTGCCGGTCTTGTCGGAGCAGATGGTGGAGGTGGAGCCGAGGGTTTCCACAGCTTCCAGATTTTTCACCAGGCAGTTTTTCTTCGCCATACGTTTGGCAGTCAGGGTCAGACATACCTGCAGACAAATAAGTAATTGTGTTAAACAATGTTGATCATTCAATTACACTAATTCACACACAAGTCATTTCCTGACCCCCCCCCCTGCATTACAATTAATACTTCAAGCTTAAGTGATTTTAAAATATATGTTTTATATTTAAATTGTATTTATCTATAAACAATATAAAGAAAGCTGGAAAAAAATAAATAAAACAGTATGAAAAATTGTGAATATGATTGTTAAAGTTGCTTAAATGTAATAAAAGAAAAAAAAACAAAGTTAATTATCATTGTGTTTGGATGTTTCACCTATAAAAGCTCACAAATAGAGTTTCTCGGCTTCTTCATGCGAAGTGAGCTTGTGGTACGATTAAATAAGAAGCAACCGAATAAATCTTTATTTTTATAGCACCTTTCAAAATCAAAAAGAAATACAATAAAAATAGCACCAAAGCTACGCAATACTTAAAGACTAAATGTAACTAAATAGAACAAGAACAAAAAGGCAAGTAGACAAAGTAAACACTACAATCAGCAAACAAACAAAATGTTCTTTTTTCCAATTGAGCAACAACAGATTTAAAATAATAATAATAATAATTAAAATAGATACCATATGACACCAAAGTGAAAAGAGTAAAGTCTAATTCTTGGTGCACTTACAGTGACTGTGGCCAGCAGCCCTTCAGGCACGTTAGCCACAATGATGCCGATGAGGAAGATGACGGCCTCAAGCCAGGAGTAACCCAGGATGATGGCCAGGATAAAAAAGGTGACGCCCAAGAAGACGGCCACGCCTGTGATGATGTGGATGAAGTGCTCGATCTCTTTGGCGATGGGGGTTTTGCCGGTCTCCAGGCCAGAGGTGAGGGTAGCAATGCGACCCATGACCGTGCGGTCTCCGGTGCAGATAACAATGCCACGCGCTGTGCCTGGGTCGGGGGAAAAAAAAAACACACAAATGTTTTAAAATATCAGTCGTGATTAGTCCTAGAAAGTAAAACTGTGTCGGTTAAAATCACATTTTACATATTACATTTCCGTCTCAGCGTAAATGTTAGGTCAATTTTAATGTGACTTTGAATCCAACCACGGGCGCACGAGTTAATTATAGCGTGTAGTGCTGTTGCCACGGTGACCGTACCTTCCACACAGTTGGTGGAGAAGAAAGCGATGTTTCGGGTCTCTAAGGGGTTGTCATGGGTACAGTCAGGTGACCTGCTCTGAGGTTCTGACTCACCCGTTAGGGAGGAGTTATCAACCTAATGGGAGAGAAGAAGAAGAAGAAAACATGTAGTTTCATACGACAGCAAGAAAGAATTCAAATGTGTGTGTACAAATAATCTGATTTCAGTATTATTTTGTCGTGCATAAATAATACGTCATATAATATAATAGACACCGTTATTTAGAAAAAGGGGTCAGAAACCAGTAGCTACATTATTTATTTCGGACATTTCATTCCATAAAAGATATTATTAGTTTACATAATAAGGAAAATACAGAAGAAAAAGACCTTTGACTCTGTGATAAGTTTGCTATAAAATAAGATTCAGAGCCATAATTGTGCTTAATTTAAATAGGAGTTCGTAAAAAAAACAAAAAAAACCCAAGATATTTTATTTGTATATTTACATTACAGGTGAATAGGGTAAAACCTTTAACTAATAGATATCCCCATTTGATTAGTTAAATGAAGAACTTTTATTTTTAAGTATGCAAATTAGAAATTATTTTAATCTAATCTACAGATAAAAACAGACAAAGTTAGTAAAATAAACAGCTACATGTGTATTTTGGATGTTTTCTTTCCACCAGTACGAAAGAAGAGAAGCAAAACAGCCCAAAAGTCTCAAAATGGCCTGTAGTTTCTCGCCTTCACTATTTTTCTTCAAATCCTCAAATCCTGTATACGTTTGTGTGTGTGCGTGCGTGTGCATTTACCTTGCAGCCGTGAGCAGACACCACCCTGATGTCAGCAGGGATCCTGTCTCCTCCTTTCACCTCAACCAGATCTCCGCCCACCACTTCTTCAGCATTGATCTGCACCTTCTCGCCCTCACGGATCACCAACGCTTGCTGCAGGGAGACATTAGCAATGGTTTCAAAAAATGCACACACATTTTAGAAAACATGTTTTTTTCCAGGCAGAGTGGACCCACCAGCTGTGCCCCCCGCCTTTTGTAATATGCAGAATTACCCGCTATCTCAGTGGCAAGCGAAGCAGAGTGTGAAGACTCCCATGAATAGAGGCAACAGTTTCTGCTGAGCCACATTAACTGGGTATTTACGACCCTTCATTTACGGTGTCTGCCAATTGTTTCCCTGTCAGCCTGGTTTTGCAGGTCCTGGATGTGGGCGTGGCTGAGGGTCGTCAGTAAAACTTAAAAACTCTCTGATACACATTTGGTCTTTGATTGATTGGTTTGTGTTGCTGCAACATAAAACATTGCACTTACGCACTTTTTTAGTTATTTACTGACGACACATGCCACAGTTAGTTTATGTTTTCCTTTTCCTTCTTTAACCCACGCCGTGGGTGTGTGCATCTCTTTTGTCATCAAAATAAGCTTTCACACATAAGTTGGTTTCTTTTGAGCAACAAACATATTTACCTGAGGCACCATGTTCTTGAAAGACTCCATGATTTTGGAGCTCTTGGCCTCTTGAAAGTATGAGAAGCAGCCAGTGATGACGACGACAGCTGTGAGCACAATACCTAGGTACAACTGCAGAGAGAGAGAGAGAGAGAGACAGAGAGAGAGAGAGAGAGAGACAGACAGAGAGAGAGAGAGAGAGAGACAGAGAGACAGAGAGACAGAGAGAGAGAGAGAGAGAGAGAACATTTAAACATATGTGCATGTGGTGTGTGGGCAGGCACTGGATGCAGCATGTGTGATGAAATCACTTTGCCGAGGTGCAGATGTGAATATGCGTGTGGGTGTGTGTGAATTGCTCACATTGTCTCCTGCAGGATCGTCCTCAGTGGCTGCCTGGATGGCGTAGGCCAGGAAGCAGAGGATGGCGCCGGTCCACAGCAGGACAGAGAATCCACCAAACAGCTGGCGACAGAACTTGACCCACTCCGGGGTGGTGGGAGGAGGGGTGAGAGCATTGGGACCATCCCTGATCAGATACTCTGCTGCCTTGGCATTGGTCAACCCCTGGAGGGAGCGCAGAGGAAGTGGGGTGTGTAGTTAAGAGACAGACAAAAACACTCATCTGTTTTTAGTTTGTTAACATTCTCATATTTCTTTTTGGAGTCCAGGGGACTGCTGGGATGTATTGTCAATTGCCAAAAACTGCAATAAACCAATAGAAGTATGCCACCTAGTGGCCAACTGGAAAGACTGTCTCACCATAAATACAGAGATATGAATATCATCAACTCACCTGGACAATGTCAGTCTGGAATTTCCTGCATACTTCCTCTACAGACATTTTATGTTCCGTCTGAAGAAAATAAATACATACAGAGGTAATCAATAATTTGCATAGTACAGTATGTTTAGTCATTGCCATGTTTTGCATGCAAGGAACATTTGTAGAGAATAGTCCAAATTGAAAGAAGAATTATGCTAATATGTAATAAAAAAGTGTTTTAAACTTCTTTTTTTTAATTTTTTTTTATGAATTTTCAGAACATCCACTAATTAATGGCATACAAGTTAATTGGAAATGTGCTCCATGCATGCAGTTCACCTGAGAGATAAGAGTATGAGGACAGCCACATATGGCGACCCAGGTGTCTGTTTCTTGCGCTGGCATGTGGGATCAAAGTGACGACCTCCAGAAAACAAGTCACCTCTATTACCGGCGAAAATACTGTTTTTCTGGCCTGCATGAGAAAGATCTTCTCTCCAACAGAGTTGGTATAAATTGCCTTTACTATATCCTCAAAGAAGAGGATGCATGGATGGTATAAAGAAAATCTTTTGAAATAACGAAGGAATCGTTTGTGACAAATGAATCAGCTTTTGACTTTGAGGATCAAAAGTGAATCGCTTTCAAACGGATTTTATTCCAACATTTAGTGACACACAAGTATTCACAGATAAGAGTTTTACTTACAATGGGAACTTCCTTCTTCAGGTCGTCCATGTCCTTGGTTCCCCCCTTCTTCTTCTTGGGGGATCGGTCATCTTTGTCCTGTGTGGTGGCAACGCGGTAACTGTCTGACCGGCCATACTACAGACACACACACATGTTTTATACATGCCTTCGGACTAAATGTGGAGATAGTAGCCTGTGCGCCTTTCTGCATTATCTTAACTGCTCTGTGGGATTGCACATTATATTAACTAAACACATGTATACTTGTCTCTGTGAATGCACTAAAGTGTTCAGAGAGCTGTATTGTCTCAGTATTTACTGACTGCAACCTAAATGAAGCCAGTGGGCTTTGGTTTCTTTCACTATACAGTAAATAATGTTGCGCCCCCGTGAAGTGGCCTTGTGAAGTAGCCTGTATCTCGTCAATTATTCTGAGGAGGAAGTTAGAAGAAGAGCATTAATGTAAAAACCTATTATAATAATTAGTGAAGACATGAAAGATAAATGCATTACACTGGTCATTTTTTCTGGCTAAAAACATCCACATTAAAAGTGCACGTGGAGCACACATTAAAGCAGGTGCCCCCCCCTCTGCTCTGCCATATCCATTTGATGTCTCCACTGATCAAATCATTGTGGCTCTGATGTCCACACCAGTGCTCATCAAAACACGATCAAGTCCGAACGGTTTGACCAGTAAGGTTTTATCTAATCCTGCTCGTTTTCATTCATCTCGCCGCAAGGACGTGAGAGAGAGAAAGCAGAAAAGCAAAGTTTATACTCATCAAAGGCTTTCGAAATAGATTCCCGTGTGTTCTACACTATTAGCCCAGATACATCAGAGACACTTTGATGTCAAGATTACAAAAAATGTAATCTCAAGTACATGCACGAGGCGCACGCAGACACATCAAACGTCCTCCTCCGCCACTTTACTGCACTGCCTGTTGTTGCAGGTACTCTCCTTAATATAATTGCCCCCTCAGAAATTGGATTATGTTGTTAAACTAGACGCGAGTGGACTTTTAATAACCCCAATTTTCTCCGGCACTGCACATTCTACTCCCTTTAGTTCTATAACTGTAACTCTATGCTGTCGTCCGGAAGGAGAGCAGCTTGACCGCGGCGCCGCATCGAGACAAATGTCCCTCATGCAAAGGCCAGAGGTGACATGCAGAGGCAAGACGTGGTGGTGTGAGTGGGTCCTAGGTCCTCAAGAAAACCAGTACAGATACACAATGATGGTGCAGCTGGTAAGGAAGCCACATCGTTTACCCCGAATCACAGAAACATCAATATCAACTAATAATCAATGACAACAATCCTCTTAATTAAAGGTATGAGTGTCCGAAGAAAATGTAATCAGATAAGAGGTACTGGCTGCGGGTTCCTTCACAGGAAATAAAAGAAAAATGAAATAAAGGAAGCGCCTTCTAGTGGTAAGAACAGGTAGTAACATGCGTGCACAGGTAACTGCTGCTTGACCACTTTGTTTGCATCTGATATCAGATATGAGCGACTAAAGAAGCACATCGATGTGTCCTTTGATATAATAATAATGCTTAAAAGCATGTTTCATTTAAAATAAATCGAAAATTGAAATATTTCCAAATGCACCAGCGAGGAAGTATGAATTGAGATCCCAAGTCTCACACACCTGAACCACGCCAAAACACACACACCTGAACCACACTAAAACACACACACCTGCAGTGCGACAAAATCTAACTTGTCCAGGCATTTCCCTCTTTGTGTGAAAACCCTTGTGAAATCATGCCTCGACATAGTGAATTTGTATGTGGTAAAAAGACCAGTTTTTCTGGTTTGTCGTGATAATAATATAAAAATAAAAAAAGGCTCCATGAACCAACATGTGGAACTCTCCCGCCTGATTGTGGAGGACGGGCTGCTCAACGACCGCTGCTGAATTGAAAGCAAACAATAAAACCAATCGTTCAAGCACGTCAGGCAGAGTAGCATGTCAGTGTGGGAAGGAGCTGTTTGACCCCCCACCCCACACACACACACACACACATGCAAACACACAGAGTTCTGCCACTAAAGAGCAGGTGAGCAAATCTCCTGCCGCAGCAAGACCAGGCAGGCCTGGTGATTCAGAGGAAAGTGATGCAGTGGAAAAGTACTGCTGCTCATCCCCTCTGAGACGGACCCCGGATGTGTGTGAGGCTGGATGTTTTTTAAAAAAAGTGTTGACATGGAACGTTCCAGATATACCATCTAATCAGGTGTCAAATCATCAATATAATCCCACAGATGACAGACTGCAGGTGTGTACATTTGCAGCCAGTTTGTCTTCAGACAAAGAGGAATGCTGCAAATACACATAGTCGGCTCAGCTCACCTGCTCTTCTGAGATTACTGAAATTGATAGCATAAATATGGACACACACACACACACACACACACACATATGCCTGAGGTTGGTAAAGAGAAGAAGAGGAGTGCCAAACAAAGTGATATGTGGTGAAAGTAGAGACACGGAGAGATGGATGTTAAGGGGGTGGATGAAAGACATGATTGGGCACATGGAAAGAGAGACATCAGTGGGAGGTGAGAGAGAGAGAGAGAGAGAGAGAGACAGAGAGAGAGACAGAGAGAGAGAGACAGAGAGAGAGACAGAGACAGAGAGAGACAGAGACAGAGACAGAGAGAGAGAGACACACAGAGAGATGGAGAGAGACAGAGAGAGAGAGACACACAGAGAGACGGAGAGAGACAGAGACAGAGAGAGAGAGAGAGAGAGAGAGACAGAAAGAGAGAGAGAGAGACAGACAGAGA
>CALSCE010009506.1:15940201-15950532 GCA_943593645.1 Bovichtus variegatus | reverse complement strand
GTGTGTGTGTGTGTGTGTGTGTGTGTGTGTGTGTGTGTGTGTGTGTGAGCAGAGGTGAGTCACTGTGTTGGCTACAGTCCGTATGTGCAGCGTCTACACGCATTGCGGCAGAGATGGAGGGAGATGCAGAGGGAACAATAGAGAGACAATGTGGTTGTGAAATAACAGAAGAGAACACCAAGATAAGACACAACTTGAAACGTTGCGTCAGAGAAGGAGCTCTAAGTGCATTTTCTAACTTGAATGAGAACTGGCCCTGTGCAAGACACATTTTGAAACTACATAGTTGATTTATATTGGCAGACATCATGCATCGGTTATGTTGTGCACATCGCCACTAAGTGTCTCGTTGAAATTAGGAGTGGCAACTGAAAAGGTTCCTGCAGAGCATGTTGAGGACAACGGGTCGAGGCACGCTGAAGGTGGGTTTGACTGGGACAGGTTTGACTGGGCAGCGTGTTTATCTTCCCCTTTACTCGCACGCATAAAAACAGGAAGCGCTAATGTGCATCTTTTCACAAACATTTGTTTTTTTTCTTCAGGTGGAACTGGTATAAGGAAGTGGTTTGCGAATGAAATACAGTGTCACCCTGCTCCACTTCATTAGTAGGCGACCACCACAGTATTAGTTGCACCAACATGTGACTGTACACTTCCTGTCTGTGCAGAGCAGATGCAAAGTGCAAATGAGCAGTGAGAGCTACTGCATCGTGACGTGTTCTCCACCCGCTGGAAGAGCGGGGAAATCTAACTCATTGGTCATTTCGCTTGGGAACATGCGATTTTAATAGAATTTAAAGAAAAGTAACATGCATATTGGGTGTTATCCATGTAATCTTCTCTTGTAGGCGCTCAGTGAGTCGGATGAGGCAGCAGGTTGAAGGCTCAGCCGGGCCTGATGCTTAGCTCATTCGGGACATGTGCATTGGGAATGTGCATAAATCTGAGAGGCCTACGCATAAACGTTTGCTGGATTGTAATTTCTGCATCTGTAGACCTACTATGTGTGTGGTGTGTGTATACGTGTCGTTTCGCGCGCATGCGTGTTTGTGACCTTGCAAGGTCATTGGGCCATCTGCTGTTTCTTGCAGCGGGATGCTCTGGACAGCAGTGGGGGGCTCAGGCCGAGGGACAGAGCTGTTGGGATTAGGTATGTCGTCTGATTACTACACCGGATTACCCCATGTGCTCCGTCCTCTCGCTGTCTCTCTTCTTTCTCTGTAATTTGCTCGGAGGAAAATCAAATGCAGAAATGCAATCTCCACATTTATCATTAGGTGTCGGGGCACAATCACTTGGTGGATATCTTCCAACAGTATTGAGTAAGGGAATAGATTAGAGGGCTACTTTCAACAGATGATTAGGGTTTGACTTCCTTTAAAAGAGACTGTTAGAATATTTGTTTCACTTATCTGCAACAGCCTTGAAAGTGATACGAAGGCTTCTTATCTTTTTATTTAACGCAGTGAACAGACACCAAAAGGAGGAGATGCCAGATATCCGACAGGAAGAAGAAAGGGAAAAGATGGCGGAAAGCTTTTTGTTTTAAAACCGTGCGTGTGGCAGTTAAATTGAAACACGTGTTGGATTGAGCCGATGGAATACTACACGTAGAAATAAAAAGACGGTGGCCGCTTAAGAGCACTAAGACAAATTCTTAATCTCTGAGGCCCATAAACATATAGGGACGAGAGAGATTAATTCTCTTTAGCTCGCGAATCATCTATGTTCATCTATCATCTCTCTCCAAAAACTAAAAATAAAGAAAAGCAAGAAACTTAACCAACCCAAACTCAACATTTAAACTAAAGTCCCCCCCCCCCCCCCCCCCCGTCCATCTGTCCCTCCCATATGTTCATCTGTTAATTAAGACAATTGTGTAACTGTTTATCTTTAGTTCTAAACAATGCACTGTCCCGCCCTGCAAGCTCTGGGGATATATTTGTGCTTTGAATGGGGCCTAGATTGGCGTTGTAAATCTTGGAGCCTTGTGGCGAACATGGCATCTGGCCCCGGTGTGACTGAGGGCACCTCGGACTCCTGAGCAGGCAGCTGGTCACACAGATCTGTCCAGATGTGCATGCACGCACATCCATACACACAGCTGCTGACTGCACAATCAAGAAAATGTCCATTTTCTCAGGAGATTTTCAAGCATGTGTCGCATTGTGACTCCAAACCAGGATCGACTGTGTGGAAAACCATTCACAATTCACCCTTTAGAAATATAATTACTGTATCTTAAAACAACTTCCAACGTGTGTCTGAATGGCAGCACTACATGATAAAGTTGTAAAATGATCGGTTTTTCATTTTTAAACAAGCCTTTGTCCATTGTGGCTGCCCAGCGTTATACTTTGGGCTGTGGTGTATTCACACACACTCTTCACAAACATGCACACATCTCCAGGACGACACCCTGAATTAGTCATGTCGTTGTAGTCAGGCAACCTAATCCCTCTGAAACGCTCTCATTATGGGAGACCATCAATGTGTTAATGTTGGAAAACTGTCACTGTGTCTACTGTTATAAAGTAATGTATGAAGGAGACAGCGCTGACCTTTACATTTTATTTATTACACAAGCTGCTGCTGAGCTCACAGCCCTGTTGGTCTAACAGGCAGGAACTCCTGGTTTTGTGCTGAGGCACAAGAGAAATGTGGACTCTGTCCTTCAGCAGTGCTCTCACTCAGGACACTGTACTCATTACAGCACATAATATTGATCAGAGACCTACTACAGGCTTGAAGGGGACAATAGAAGAGCATTTCAAAAGGTCACCACATTGACCTTAATTGACCTAGGCCGGAGGGGGAAAATATCCCAGCGGGCTGTGCGGTGAGAGGGATCATGCGGTTGATCAAATCCTATATGGACGTGCTTTTCTATTGGTTCCTGCGACGCGTGGGACAGATCAGCTGTGGTACAGTGCAGCCTATCAGCATCAGGCAGCAGGTGCAGTGGGGAGGGATGTGCAGTACTCTGCACCAAACTGAGGGCTGGGCCTCTGCAGAGGCCACACTCATCCAACTCCTGAACTACCTTCCACTAGCACCCTTAGATTCTCTCAACGCTCACGCCTCACTAGTGCCAATATAAAAGGACAGGATGTTCTAGAAACCTTTACATCATGACAGGTCATTAGTGAGTCTAATGTGGGATCTCAACACTAACTTCTCCTCAGCCATAAAGCATTCAAAGCAGCTCAACCCCACCCTGGTCACCAGCGTGCATGACCTTCTGCCTCAGGGCTGCTACTACACTTCCATCCTCCTTTTACTCCCCCCATCTCTCCCGGGGCACCCGCCCACCTCTTCAGTCTCGTATCTCCACCACTACGCTCAACCTTCAGTCAATGTCCTATGAAGATCATCCACCCGACCACATCCCTCCACTTCCTATCCCATCTGTCTTCTCCTGTCCCCCTGATAACCAATCGCACAATGTGCCGCAAGAGGAAACAGGAGCCATGGTAATGTGAGCCTCAGGTCATTATCCTGTAACAAGATATAGAGGCAGGCCCCTCCCCCACCATACGCCTCCGTCGTCATTTTAAATCCCTCTCTCTTTCTCACTCTACACCTGCAGACCAGCCACTACTGATCTCCCTCCCTCTCTCCCTCCCTCCCTCTCTTTGTCCCTCTTGCTCTCTCAGCAGTGGCACCCTCCCCCCACCAGAGTCACGTGTCTGAAGGTGAAAATCTCCTCCTATAGTCTCATCAGCATCCACCATGTATATCTGCACCAATGCAGAGTGGAGAACAATTAGCGGAGCAGGTGAGAGCGTGAAAAGACATTTCTTTAGTGATGCTCTGCTAAATTTAGACTTTCTCTCTTCTGTGCCAGACGACATGTGCCCCTTGTCTTTCTGGTATCCCTGACACATGCCCGAGCTTTGCTCTATAGCATCACTGCTGTCTCTAAGCCCTGTCCTTTCTGCGTGCTGCTCGTGCCAACCTATCACAGCTCTTTACAGGGAATTTCCACACCAGAGGCCCCGCCCCCGGTTTGACGCAGAAGGCACGTCAAGAGATGCATCCTGCGGCCTTGGGAAAGGACAGCTGGCAATGCCATCGCACAGTGCACCAATGCAAAATTTGCGGGGAAAAAGACAGAAAGAGCGAGAATTAAGTGTCGACGGGGCGACTTGTGAAATCAATTTACTCGCCACACGAATCCATCCATCACTCCATCTCTCCATCCATCTCTCCATCCCCTTTCTCTTTCAGGGTGACCTCAGCAGGCATCGAGTGAAAGTCAAGGAAACACCCTTCACAGATCGCCAGGCACTCTCATATTCGGTGTTATAATGCCAATCTCTGGAGAGCTGCGGCATCTTCCGAAATGTCACACTTCAATCCACACAGCAGCAGTACATGCGTAAGCACTCCCATCCCTTTTGACGCAGTGCCCACTTATGCTACCGGGTTCGTTTCCCCTCCCCCGAATCCTGGGCCACATCTTGAACGTCTTTTCCGGCAGAGACATTTCAGATGCTTGTATAACTGCGATGACATCGGCTTCTGCCTCTGCAGAGGTGGATATCTCTCAGGACCACAGGCCCCTCGTCTGCAGCGCCATGTCACCGCATTATTCAGCAGGCAGACCGCGTCGAAGATTACAAATTACAACTCCTTCTGCAGGAGGGAGATCGGGCAGAAATTGCGCAATAGCTCATAACGGCAGTCGCATCTGCGCCTTGGCATTTTCCGGGAGCTCTGTGTTTTTCCACCAGCCTCCTATTATTCATTTGCATGACTAATAAGTGTATCTAAATAACCGGAAACAGGCGCTTTTAACGGGGCACACATCAGATAAGAACCATCACACTGGCAAATAGAACTGAAACGAGCACATCTTGCTCCTGGTGCAGCGGACGCATCGTGTATTTAATCGGTAGTAAATGTGTTCACTGTTAGCGATTATCGAGTCCCTGTTACGTCACAAATTAAAGGGGAAATAAGCTGGTGAGGCGCTTATTCCCAGTAACCGCATTATGACGCATGGGCCATCGAGGGTGCCGAGGATGAGACTCCTCCGCTGATGGCGTCCACCGTGAGGACGCGGCGGGCTCAGCATCTCTCCCGCTTCACCGCCAGATGTGTCCCCTGTGCTGGACCAGACCGGAGAGAGGGCAGTGCCAGCGGGCTCTAACGCAGGAGAGGACACGGGGAGGGTGGGGGAGGGAGGCGGGGAGGGCAGCGCGGGCATGGAGGAGGTCACAGTACATCGTGTTCATCCATCACTGACAATGTCACAGAGCAGAACATTTGTGCCTTCAAATGTAACAAAACGGAGAGGGAAAAAATACCATTTCCCCACAGTTTGATGCTGGGTGGACAGAATGTTTCCACCACACACCCTCCTCCATCTCTCCACACGAGAGCTCGGTGAGAATAAACCGATTAGGCCTACTATAGCTGGCAAGGTTATAGTCACAGTAAGGCCCGTCGGAGACCTGCAATACATAGGACACACAGACAACCTCTAAACCACACACGGTGACACGTTGGCATCCTTCTTTTCTTTTTTTTTTTTTTTTATCTCGGTGCCTATGCATTGACCGAGTGAATCAGAGGAAAGGACACGAGCAAATCAAATGGAAATATTTATGTAGAAAAGTAAAAAGCAATAGTCGAGTCAGAGCCCGGCTAAAGATGAATAAAGTAATAAAGCTTTCTAAAGGCGCACGAGAGAGGAGCTACTGGCTACATCAATTTGTCGCAGTCTCGCAGACCAGGGTAAAACAGAGTTCCGCATTAGAGTCAATGTCACTCAGGCAAACGGGATTTCCATAAAGGAAAAAAAAAAAAAAAAATGACATCCCATCCGCCCTTCCTCCTCAGGAGTAATAGTGTCAGTTTCCGCTCATTTCTCAGGCCACTTCAGGAGGGCTACAACGCAGTTAAAAACAAATCAAAGTGTGAAAAAAAAAAAAAAAAGAAAAGAAAAAGGAGTTGAAATCGTCAGTCTTACCCCCATGTTGGCGCAGTCACTCGTCTCCTCTCAGGTGATGCACGGCTTGAGAGGTGTCAGCCCCTCGCGTAGAATTATATCAAAATGCCTTGCCTTGAAAAATAAAAGAGAATATGCTCAGTTTTCAGGGTTTGCTTAAATGGAAACCGAAAAAGACGTCATGGCAGTTTTCTATAGATCTGACAAAATGCTTTTTTTTTTAAGGATTAAATACAACGGTTTTGTCAAACCTTCCAAAGGGTTAGACTACACTCTTTCCCTCCCCCGTGAGACGTCTTTCAAATGAAATGTTGCGGTCTCAAGCGGAGCATCACGCGGGGATGCGCTTCCTTCCTTTGCTCTCTGATACTTGCGGTGAAAGACCGGCGAAACTGAAGAACCGCACTGCTACCTCTTCAGGACTTGATCTCCCTCCGCGGCTCTTCCAGTTACCGCAGTACTCCTCGAGCCGCAACACTCCGCCAGTGGAAGAAGCTCCGCCTAAAACAAATAGTGTACCAGGAGGGGATTACACCCGCCCATCACTCACGCAGCGGGCCAATCACCATTCGAAGCGTCTCTTGATGGATCGCTGACCAATTGGCTTCGTCTCAGTCTACAAACGGGCCAATAGAAAGCCCATGCTGCCCCTCCTGCTTTACTGCAGAATTCCGAGGCTTGCATCCAGCAGCATCGCCAGTCTCTAGGCTGCACTTTTATATAAATGGACGCACAAGGTTAGATTCTAGCTGTCGTGATTGTGTTTGTTCATCATGCAATGTATTTATGTACCATAAACTAGTGGATTGGTGTGCATTAATGCATGCGATAAGCACCCTTGGATGTCTTATTGGTCCTGTGATGAGCATGTTGTGCACCTCCATATGTCACTTCAGTGGTAGGCCTTGGTGCAGCAGACAGAGGAGACAGCAGTACAGCCATTGTGTGTGTGTGTGTGTGTGTGTGTGTGTGTCTAGGCCAGATAAAAAGACATGAAGTTAGAATCATATTAAATCCTTTTCCTTCGCAGTTGAGTCGTCAGTGTATGACTGCACATCAGGGGTATCGTCGGCTGCAGACAACCTGCATCCTGACTGCCAGTGCATCAGCAGGTGTACAGTTTAGACTAGACTAGTGCAGAGTCAGCGGCTTTAGCTGATGTGGATAGTCTTGCACTCGAAACTGACTTGCTTCAGCACTTTTATCCGGGGTCTTTGGAGCTGTGGCTCTACTTGACATTGATGAGGGCAGTTTTCTAAACATTTTTTATCAATTGTTGTCGTGTGGGACTGCAACAAGTATCCACACACAGACACACAGATTAAAAACATCAGACTACATTCCTCGAACACTGGAGAGGCAGAAAGAAAAGAAGAACGGAAATGAAAACAGATACAGTGGATGGTATGCCAAGGGCAACGATGGAACAAAATATGAGCACAGGAAAGATTGTGTATTTTCTGTAACAATGCAAAAAGAAGTTCAAAGCATGAAAGAGAAACAGACAGAGGACATGCAACAGCGAGAGGAAGTTGCCCCATATGCAGCAGTGAGTTCCCATTGCAGGCCTTTGGTCAGGTTTTTCCTACGTGCTTTTCACTGAAGGGACGATGCAGCAGTGAGAGCCCCCGCACGCTCAGAGTCACTGAGTTGCATGTGCACAGTAACGCACACATTCATGCACGTAAAGTCATGCACGATTTGCAAGGGAAATGTGAGAGTCACGCTGGCTGTCCCTGCAGCAGAGTGTTGCCATGCCTCAATGCCTTCCTTGCTGCGGGCCCAGACGATGACCACGCAGCACCATGAAACCCCAAAGCATCAGAACAGGCTTAGCTCAGGGGTAGAGGACAGTCTTCAGACGTGCTGCTGTAGTGCAGTTGGATTTGTTTTTTTTACAGCTGTATCTGAAATTCTGCAGATGACTAACAAATACCAGCAATTACATTTAGCAGTGAGTAATGCTTTTGTTTGGGTTTTGTAACCTTCTCGAACTACCAGATTGTAACAGGATGTGCAAGCAGATAAATGGCTGGCTCCTGCATGTAGCGAGCACTATGGAGACATTTCTAATCCTATGAAATGCAACACGAACATGCATGCGTAATATACAGCGTGCATCAATCGATTAGGTTTCATTTTTAATCCTTGTGGTGATTTTCAAGAAGAACACCTTGTTGTAGAAGTATTGCAGAGAGCGGAAACATTACAAATCTGGTGGCTTCCTAAATTCAAAGCACTTTGGCAGCACAACAGCGTAATGAATTCTTGGAGAATATTTCCAAAGTCATTGCAAAGTTCTGACAAGAGAAAATAGAGAATTTGTTTTCATTTACGTGGAGCAAACCCCAAAGATATGGGGATACATCAAGCTATGCAAGGGATGAACTAAACAACAGAAACATTGATATTAGCATTTCAGTAACAACTGTTTTAGTGACGCTCATAATGTTTGGGGTTATTGCGACTGTAAGAGGTTTTGGTTTAAATGGATGTATAGACTATTTATCGTAGGGCCACTTTATGGCATATGACTGTCAAATCACTTTCCTGTTGACATTTATTTCTAGCTTTATACAATCCTGGAGTCACAGAAGTGTTGAGACGTGTGAACCATTCAGGAAACTGTAAGGATTAACAGATAGAATTTGATCCTGAAGCCCACAGTGCTGCCCATGAGGGTGACTTTGTCACCGTGCTGCTGCTAATAAAGTTATTTTCAATATCATTTCGACCAAAATGGCTGCCAGTAGTATCCTTTTTTTTTTAACCTCCGTCATACCTTCATGTTTCTCACTCCTTACTGCCCCCCCACCCCCCACCACCCACTTCCCACCTCACTGCCTTGCAGTACAAGAAAGGAGGGGAGAGAGAAAAAAAATCCCCCAATTCTCGGTCTCCACAGCAACAGCAGTCAGATGACCTTGTCTCCGACTTGTTTTGCTGAGTCAGAAATTGAGGGATGGGTGAGGGGGATGTGGGCAGGAAAGAATAGGAGGGAGAAAGAAAGAGAGGAAGAGACGGATGACACGGAGAGAAATCTGCCACTTTTTGATATTCAAACTGATTCCAGCTTTGTGGATGCTGCTCATGCTGTGTCATTCTGATTTACATGAAGCTGATGTCTTAAAGCGTAGCCGTCCACACAGGACGCAGCCAGAGGAGATAGAGTTCCCTGTGCATGTGTGATGGTGTGCGGACTCAGGGATTTTGGAAAGCATGATGTTAATGTGTACTGCATGAGTCAGAGCTGCTGATAAATATCATATGTCATGAGGTATTAGTGTTATGGCCTGTGTGTGGGGTTTAGGAAAATATGTGTGGGCAAGACTAAAATAGAGTCAGTATATGTGCAGCAAGAATTAGTGTATCTATATATACACAGTGCCAAAAGTATGTAGACAACCATACATTACATTGAACAACACAGACTCCATTTTTCTGGGAAAGTTCTCCACAAGAGTTTGGAACCTGGTTGTAGAAATGTGATCCCATCCAGCCACAAAAGCACTTAGTGAGGTCAGGCACTGATTTTGGGTGATAAGGCCTGGCTTTCAGTCTGCATTCCAGTTCATCTCAAAGGTGTCGGATGTGGTTAAACTCAGGGATTTGTGCAAAGAAAGTCAAGTCTTTTCACGCAGAAATTCAAAAGAAATCATTTCTTTACGGGCCTTTTCTTTGTGCAACATCGTCATGTTGAATAAGGAAAAGGATCTCAACCAAATTATGCAATGTTGGGATTACTTTATGCTTTATAGCCTATATATCTCTTAAATGGAACTTAGAGACCGAACCAAGAAAAACAGGCATGTCCACATACTTTTGGCGATAGACTACGGGGGTGAACGGAGTCATCTGTATTTGAGTGTGTGTGTGTGTCTGCGTGAAGGTGATCCGAGCTAATCCGGTTTTATAAATGTCTGACATAATCTGTGTTCCACTCACAGTGTCCAGAAGGGAGGGAGAGAGGCAGAGGGAGAGAAGAGGGGAGGAGAGAGAGAGAGAGAAGAGGGGAGGAGAGAGAGAAAGAGTGACGGGAACAAAAAGAAGAGAGGCCTGAGATCTCAGGAGGTGAATGATGGAGAGGCAGAGGGGGTTTAAAAAGGATGACAGAAATGTGGCGTGAGAAGGGAGGGAGGGAGGGAAGAAAGGGGAGGAAGAGGAGAAGCAATAAGACAGAGATGAAGGGTGGAAAATGCCAGATGGGTGGTGGAACATTCCTCTGGGATTTAGCATGGAAAGAGTGACAGATGACCATGAATGAGGGTTCAGTTATCGTGGAATGGCAGATGTGTGGTGAAGCGAGAGAGAGGAGAGAGAGGAGAGAGGAGAAAGAGAGAGAGAGAGAGAGAGAGAGAGAGAGAGAGAGAGAGAG